>WAAD01021892.1:106876-349905 GCA_013389945.1 Fregata magnificens | reverse complement strand
CTGCACCCGCGGTGCGGGCCGCCTCCCCGCGCCGCCGTCGCCCCGAACCCGCGGGGCGCGGGGGATACAAGATCCCGCGGGAGCCGTTTGGCACCCCCAAATCTACAGATCTGGGTGGCTCGTGGGAACTTGGGTCCCCCCGCGCCGCCTCTCCGCGCCCCGCCGGGTGGCCCGCACCCTCTTGCAGCGGGTCGGGCTCTGCTAGCCCTGGGCTCTGTCTTTTTTTTTAATGTATGCTTTTATGGATATTTCATATTCAGGGTGAAATCTGAGACGGGCAGAGAGCGAGATGAAATAAAACTCACTTTGTAGTTCCACTGTGTCGAATTCATATAGTTTTCCAGAGCCCGCGTCTAGTGAGAGAGAACTGGACGCTTTGAGGAAGAATCAATGGTCTCAGCTTATGACAAGAAAAGGTTATTATTACTTTTGCAATTCAAATTGAGAATTTGCTTTGATATCATCAAGCAGAAAATTCAGCGGTTTGATTTGAGTTGATAGTAAAGCCAAGCTGAGCAGATCTGTGAGCTTTAATCTGCAGCAGCCAGTAACGGGAATAATTTCTGTTCTTGGAAAGACATACTTTTCTCTACAACGAGAAACTTCATTTTTAGTGGATAGGAATGATGTGCCACATCCATCGTTTATGGATGCCAGGATAAAAACTATGTGAGCATGTTACTATTTATTTGTTTCCTCGTGTTAGCCAGAAACCTCTCTGTACTGAACACAAGCAGCAAGATCACCTGCGTTAAGGAGTTAATGATCTTGGGCTGGTTATGGAGGCGGGAGCACCTGTATCACCTGCGCTCTGGAAGGATGGTGTCCCCTTGGGGGATGCTGCTGCAGGGGAAGGACCTGAGGTGAGGCTGCACCCAAGAGTTGGGGGCAAAGGAGAAGGTGACGGAAGGGAAAGAGAAGGGGAAAGCTGAGGTTAATAGTGGTGTGCTAGTCTGGATCGTATGGACTGGCTACGTGCCCCCTTTCTGGAGTTAGGAGGTGTTACAAATAACAAGATGCTGATATCACAAATACCTGATACTGCCTACGAGAGCATGCAAGGCTAAAAAGAACCAAGTGCTTATGTTTTGCAGAGTAAGGTCGTAAGTATAACCTTATTCAGCTGCCTCATGTATCCCGTGTGCCGGTGGGGATCTTGCCTTAGGGAGCGGGTGGGAAAGGCCAGGTGCTGTGGGGAAGCAGAGCTGCCTGGAAGGAGGACGCTCGCTGGGCCTCTTGCTTACCTGTTGCAGCACAACACAGGTCTGTAGCGAGGGGAGCCCGTGCTCCTCCCTGTCGCTGGAGGGGAGCCATGAGCGCCAAAGTTCTCAGCAGTGGCCACTGACTTTGTGCAACCTACTGCTGGTCACATCTAGCTGGAGACTCCAGGCATCCTGAGCCTCCCAAAATGCTAAGCGCTCGTAATTGTGCTTCTTGCCAACAGGGGAAGTGTATGAAGAGCTGTAGGTGCTCTTAAAAAACAAGCCAGAGAGATCCAAAATTGCAGAATTAAATGATGCTTTGGACTTGTACCAGCTCCTAAAATGGGGAGAAGGGGAAAGCCTTGGAAAAGCCACAAGAAGCCCGTAATAATTCTGTGTTCATATAAGAGTTTAAATAACAACATAGTGAACAGTGGACAAAACGAATACAGTGAGTGGAAGGATGCTGGGAGTAACTAGGATGTGATCCTGTAATTGGGAGCTGGATCCTAATCCATATACACGCAAGCCAGAGTTGCATGGGCAATAGCGTGTCTAATATCCCCAACCCCTTTGAATTTATTTTTCTCCAAAAGAACTTTGAAACCTGGTCCCTTCAAGTAGCCTGATCTTCCCTTCCGTCCCCAAGAATTAAATGTTGTGCATCACCAGCCTGACCAGAGCTGCTGGGAGCATGGCCTGCCCCCCCGAGGAGAGCTTGTGCAAGGCAATAAATACATGTTTTTTTCCCTTCTTTCTCCCCCTCAACATCTTAATTCAGTTTCAGGTGTCCTGTGTTGCTCTCTTTGTCCCAAGCTCCCTCTCTCCTGGCACCCAGCTGTTGTGAAACAAATCTTGGTGTCATTGGGGTGTTGAAGGGGGGCCCTCTGCTTGTCCCTGGCTGGTAAGCATGTGTTGGGAGGGTGCTGGGTGTGGGATTTTTGGTTGTAGCAGGGGGGTATTTGGTCACTGGGTAGACTAGATGATGTCTTGTGGTCTCTATTCATATGTTCTGTGATTACGGATTATGCCAAGTCACTACTGCAGGATGTTTGGGGGATGTATAATGGCAGGTCCAGCACTGTCTTCTATAGGTTCTCCTTCGAGCTGATGTATGAGTGCAGAAAGTGTGGAGCTGGCACAGCTTTCTTAACGTTTTCGTATATCAGTTGTATGTGGCGTAATTTTGACCCAGATGCATCTTGCGTTAATATCCAGCTATGGTGAAGTGCAGCTCCATCCTAAGTAAAACAGCAGTGAAAATATTTTCATCTTTCAGAATATTTCCTTTGGCCTGGTTCAGTAAGGGAAAGTATGAACCGACTTTGGAAGAGACTGCCTGTTCGTGTGGGTCAGTCCTGCCCTCATTGCAAAGTGGAGCTGCATATGTTTAACTTAAACGGGAGTGAGCATTGTGGCGTGAAGACTTCTGTCACATTCTGACACGGTCATCTATGGCTTGCGGGTCTCCTTTCCCAGTCTCACATAGTGTATTAAAAGGCTGCATGTTCCTGGTCTGTGGCCGTTCATGTGAAAGCTACTTTTGTTCCAAGTGCGCTCGGTCCTGTCAAGTTTCACAGTTTGTGCTGAAATTTTTGGCGTTGACTAGACGGGTACAATTCCAGGAGTGAGGTCAGCAGCAGAGCTCACGCATACGCAATAGGAATGAAGTGTCATCAGCAGCTGGGTTACAAAAATGCAGTGAGCTGGGGCATTAGCTGGACATCTCCCCACTGCTATTGTGGCCACTTGCTGCTGAAAGCTTCATCTGCTGCTGAAATGCACCCCCTTTCCAGGCGCTTTGGTTTCTAGCTTTGCTGGAATAAGCCGTGATCACTCGTTTTTTGATTTGGTTTTTTTTTTTTTTGGTCACTTTGCTCTCCACTCCACTTCTCTCTCTGATGGAAGCTTTTCCTGTTATCCTGCTGCTTAATGAAGAAGCCTCGCTGTTTCTGGAAGATATGTTGAATTAAATTAAATGGATTAGAAGAATAAGCTAGAAAAATGTAAATATCTGGGTTTTTGGAATTTCCTTGAAAATATAACACAGTGAAGCCTGCTTTTTCTTCTGCTGTTCCTTTCCTTTCCCCTTTTGTGATTCGTTCACGTATAGCAACATTGCAGTTACATGTATTTTCTCCAGAGTTAGTGGGACAGTCCATTACATGGGAAACTGCACAGCTGGGACATTGCAGGGATATACCACAGGGATCAGCAAGTCTCTCATGTGGTACTCAAGAAGGTTGTGATTTTGCAGGTAATACAGGCATTTGCATTAAGCATGAATAATGGTAAAGAGGTGGTCTGGGACTGTGTCTTTTTTGAAGACTTTTTCCCCTCTGATTTCTGTGGCGGCATTCCTGGTTTGTGTTCAGTAAAATGTGGGTGAATGTACTGGACATGCAGGTGCCTCCCCACCTCCTCTGCTGGAGCAGTGACCAGGGGGTCCTTCAAGTATTTAAGGGTTGTTCAACCTGCTGGGAATGCTGGGGCTCCAGCCCAGGGCTCACTGTACCTTTTGGGTATGGTTTTCATTGCTGTGTTTGCAGCAGAGCTTATCGATGGTCGTAAGCAGCACGCTCTGATTTTTGGCTCGACGTTTGTGGCAGTGGCACTTGTTGAAATGATGCTGAAAATCTTCTGAAATCTTTCTTTAAAATTATTTCCAAATGTACCCTCTGTGCCTGGTTTGGGATGCGAGGGTCCGGAGCCTTTGGTTGAGCCTTCAGTGGAGCAGCTGGGATTTCCTGAGCCGCTGGCCTCGGCGATGCTCCTGTGAGGACTCTGAAGCGGTTTTTGAAAACAAGCAAGGTCTTCATGCAGTTTTGCGTGTCTGTCTGAGAGATGACTGCTATTTGCTTTGAAACCTAAATTTTCCTGGAAGCTTGATGCCAAACATTGTTTCTAGATAATAAATCCCAGTGGGTGCATAGTTTCTGAGGTCATGCTGTTTATAAGCCCTGCTTATAAGTTTTCCTGCTTCTCTTAACACATGTGGGTAATAGGGATTGCCGTGTCGAAATACATTTTCCCCTGGAGCACGAGATGCAGCGGTGCGGGTGCTGTCTGGCCTTCTACTGTAATGCTGGGCACCCCTGAGCTGAGCTCTGCCCACGAGCCCTCCTTCTGGAGAAGCTCTTGCTTTTCTTCCATAGGTGGTACAGTTGGTGGGCTCGCATGAGCGGGGATCGGGTAGTGGGGAGCAGACAGGGTGCCGTGTTGCAGAGCCGGCTCCCATCCTGCGCCCTGCCCTTGCCTGTGGGTCCGGCTGGGAAAATGCTGCTGTTTCAGATGCTTTTCTTGGGCATGCAGTTGCCTCTACCAAGTGGCCCCTTGATTTTTGCCATCATCGGGGCCTGCCCCAAACCACTGGAGAGCAGCAAGAGAGACCCCCTTGCTGCCTGCTGCCTCCCAGCCCAGCCAGCTGCCTCCCTGCTCTGGGGCTGGACATCGTTTGGTGAATTGGCTTCATAAGGACATGTAAATGGCCAAGTGTTCATGGTAGGACTTCAGTGATTCTCTGTCTGCTCATCTGGAAATTCGATATTCTTACCGAACCCCACAGTTTTGGGCCATTTCTGGGCAAGGTTTTAATAGCAGATGGCTGCAGCATATTCTCCTGCTGCTAGAATTTCTTTCTTTCATAGAGTTCTGCATCTCTTCTAATGTGCTGTGAAATACTGGGGGTAGAGCTGCAGGTGGGTGAGATGAGACGAAGTGAAGTGGGTGATGTCAGGCAGGAAGCTTCAGGTCCTTCTTTGCTTGGGCAGGTTTGATTTGCTGAACCTGGAGGCTTAATTTTGCCATCATGTAGCTTATGCAGCCACTCTGAAGTCCATGGGAAATACGTCTGTGTAAGGTTGCCTTACGATAGTCTTTGAGTTGTTGGTGTAATTTAACTCCGCATCGTTAAGATATAGCAGTACAAACACAGAGCAGGTATTGATGGAAGTGAAAAACGTGAAACCAGCAGTGTTGGGGGTGTTGCTGCTCACTTTCTGGCCTACTTGCGAGCACCGCCCTCCAAGGCTTCACGAACGTATCACTCATTTTGCTGGGATTTGTTACTGTACCCTGTAACTGTGCGTCTTGAATCTACTGATACTTTTAGATTTGGGGATGATAGCCTGTTGCTAAACGCGTGCATATTACATGCATCCACTACCACCTAGTATGCACATCGAACACCTTTCCCATGTCAGGAACACTGAAACCCTTTACTGAAGAGAAGTTAGTTCTGGGCAGTGTTTCCCCTGTGTAATGGCTTTGAGGTCATCATGGGCGCAGTGGTTTTATGACAATGTTTTTTTGCATCTGTTCAGATGTGATGTGGTTTTAGGTGCTGTTGGTGCTTTCAGAATGAACTTCTCGTCTTTATGTTATATGCTTGGTGTTCAGATGCATACATCTATAAAAAAATGCAGTATACAGTCAGTCAAAACAATTGTTTTCCAATTTTTAAAAGCATATGGAAAAACTCTTCTTTAAACCAAACACAAACAGGTTGTAAGTGTAAAGCACGCAAACAGCTGTCTAGGCAGACACTGTTGCAAGACGTGTAGCAGGGCTGATACTACTACCGAGCTCTGGTTTTATTAAATGTTATGTCAGAAGGAAAAAGTGAAAAGTATTTGAAATTTAAGCTTGAGTCATGTGGATGCAAACATCTGAGAAGTCTTACAGCCCAGCGTTTTGGCACTATATAGCTTCAGGATATCTTTCAAGGCATCGAAGTTTTTGCACTGGTTTGCTGCTATGACTTTACAGCAGTCAGGGATCTTTAAAACAAAGCTCTGTGATTCCAGCAAGCTCATCTGGCACCACTTAGCTTGGGCAGTTCCTTTTTTCTACGTTTTTTATTCTTTGTAGAAAATGAATGGCTCTGGAAAAATGCTAATTTTGGGAAGCGTTCTATGACCAAAAGAAAATCAAAATCAGTGACTGCTTTGTGGAAAGCCCCCTGGGAAATGATCTTAAGGGTTCGTTTATAGTGTACTGCTACTTTCTGTTTATGAAGCTGACAGCCTGTTTGATGACCAAGAAAAATAAAAAAAAAAAAAATAAAGCAGTGATTTCCTTGAAGGAAGACAAACTAAAGCATTCAGTCTAAGTAGTTCAGAATTTTAACTGCCTGCTTCTTATTTTCTCTTTGTCCCTGGTGGCAGCCAGCAGGACAGTCAGCAGTGGTGTGTCCAGAGCATTACCATTTCCTTCACAGTGTGATTGTGTTCGCAGCAGGCAGACCTTCAGCGGGGCGATGGGAGGTGTGCTAGGCTGCCGAGGCTTCGTGCTAGCATCCTCTCATGTAGAGCAGTATGGTGGTGACTTCCTTTGCTATTTGGCGCTCTGTGCAAGCAAGGTGAGAGTCTGGCCCAGAGACGTGTAAATGTGTAGCTGAAAAGTCCCTTTAAGCAACGTTAGTACTTGTTTGTTTTGTGTTGGTTTTTCCCCCCCCCGCAGTGCTTTCATGTATAGTAATTGAACTTATTTGCACTTCAAATAATAGCTGGAAAAGTTACAGGTGACAGCAGTGTTAGCCTTCTGGGCTGTTTCTGAATAAGCGTGTCAGAACTCTTTGACCAAAGATTTGAAATGTGGGTGATTGTAAATGTGTCCTAATACGGCTTTTCATGATTTGTTTTTCCTACTGAAATACTGAAAATATGGAGTGGCAAATATAAATCTTTGATGCGCAGAACATTAAGAAAAAAAAAGTGTATTTCTGGTATTTGATATTCTTTTAATGATGGCACTTCAACAAAATTATACAGACTCAGAATGATTAAGTTGATCTCGTTGCACTGACGCTTACCTTAGCAGTTCAGCGATGGCTTCTGAAGCGTTAGACTTTTTGAAGAACCTCCATATGTGTTTTCGTCGGGAGCATTTAAATAGTAACCGCTTTTCTGACAAAATGATTATCAGTGGTAGTAATTCCAATGTCGATTTGGAAATGTAAGAATTTTGCCACTCCAGCTGTTTGCCTCTGTTCCCTTGCAGGCTTCCTCCACCATGTCATGCTGAGTGCTTCAAGGGAGGGGGTGGGAGATCTGGAGCAGGTCGGGGGCCTTTTTTGGGCCGTTTCACTCCCCTCTCACAGCTTAATGGCTGGTTGTGCTTCCAGGCAATGTTAACAGCTACATTTCTGACCTGAGTTACTAATAATAAGTTTTACTGACCGAGCTATGCTGCGAGTGCAGTGCTGTTCAGTTTGGGATCTTTGTGCTGTAGCACCGGTGCAGTCGGCGCTCTTGTGCCATACCCCTTCGTGGTGTTGGGTCTGTGTCATGCTGGACCACTTTCAAACGTCTCCTCATGCGAACACATTTTCTCCAGATATATTTGATGGGAACTTCCAAGGACACAGGGAGCAGACAGAAAGTTAATTAAGTGTCCCGAAGCTCAGATTTGTGGCCACCTCTTTCTTCCTGTGCCAGGCTCCCTCTGGGTTTGAGAGGTGATTATTCCATACGTTTCGTAGGAAGCTTTCAAAATGACCCTGGAGTTAAGTTTCCAAGTATTCAGAGCCTCCATTTAGGGCCAGTCTTTTCCAGACAGCTTTTTACCCTTCTGAAAACTTGTCCAGTCATTCAGTGCCTGGAGAGGAGAAGTGATGTTCAGAGTCTGGTCCCACCGGTGGAATAGCTGCCCTGAAGATCTTGCAGTGGGATCTGGCCCAAGGTCCACTGGGGTCAGTACCACCCTTGGGGCTGGCTGGGCTTGAGAACAGGGCAGCAATCCCACCTATTGGGTTGTTACAGGAGATCCAGGATGTTTGTCTAGTCTGATTTAAAGCAAACATTTCTCCATGCTATGGAGCTTCTTCCTGAGAGTGACTGGTGGCTGGAGGTCAGGACAGAGGAGTTTGGGGTCTGCAGGGGACCAAGGGCATGGGACCTCTGTGGTGATGGTGGCAACATCAAATACATCATCTGAGCCTGCAAGTTGCTAGCTCTCCATTCCCTCCCTGAGCCTGGGTGTTGAGAGACAGAAGGGACGGGCGGACGCAGCATTTTCCCTCCGAATGACTGCAGGGGGAGGTTCTCCAGAGCGAATCTCAGCTGCTCTGCAGCTTTTCTGTAGCTGGGGACGAGCTTTCCTGCTGTCAGGATTAATCTGTGCTTTCTGAGCCGATGAAGATGACACTGACCTGAAAATGGTATAGTTTCTTGGCGCAGGTTAGGTGGGTGGGAATTACCCCTCCCTCCAGTCATTCTGGTTGAAATAACAGGCAAACAAAAATGCTGTTATTATTTATTAAAACTATCGAGTCCAAATTAATATGCTGAACTTGGTTTCTAGTGTTATGTTAAGAAACCTTGTCCTCAGTTTTCTAGTAGTTCCTTCTGCTGGGGAGAGGAACACCAAGAGAAGAGTTGTGTCGTGGTGTGCTGGTTCTTCTGGCTCCAGCTCGGAGCTGGAGAGCGTAAAGACAAACAGCAAAATTGTTAGAAAAAATATATCAGACTTCAAAAACAGGGTTTTAATCTTTTTTTCCCTGATTTGAGACTATTTATTTAACAGAACCTTTTGCCCATTTTTAGCTTTTCCATGTGGAATTTATTATTTTTCTTACAGTTTTTGACCAGAAAAGTACTTTTTGGAACTTAAGCAAGCACCAAGCTGCAGCTCCCCGAGCTGCCTGGATGTCAGGGCATAGTGTGTACCTCTGCCCTGGCTCACTGCACTGCATGTCTGCAGAAGACGGCAGTGAATTTCTTTCATCTTCCAGAAAATTGTCAGCTTAAGCATCAGATTAACAGGAGTAAGTCAATACAAAGATTGGGGAGAGGATTTTGGCTGTGTGTTGCTTTGCAGCTTGGGGTTTCAAATTGTCTGATGGGCTGAGTGATGTTTTTCATGGGCTCGTTTGCGAGAGGATTGAGGAAGTATTACTTCCAGGTACAGAAACAGGCAATTTAACAGATTTCTCGTATGTAGCTATTTCAAGGCAGAGGTGAACCCAAACCTAGAAGCGTTTGCATGTGTGCGCAGAGGATGAAGTGAGAGGTTTCTCTGTCTGGCTTGCTTATCCCATAGTGTCCATATTGCTTTCTGTGCTGCCAGTTCCAGCATTGCTGAATGATATTAAATCAGTTTTAATGTGGGGTGGGTTTTTTGCTTTGTGGTTTGTTTTTTTTTTTCTTTCTTTCTTTTTTCCCTAGTCCACGGGAATTTTCTGTGCCTGACCATAAATTTGAATCAGAAAATGTAGAAGCTTGAATCTTGTCCCAGTGCTTTTAAGAGGGAGCCTGTACAGCACAGATCTGCACAGGCTTCAGTTTTCACAGCTGTGCTCTGTTGTTTGGATTAGAATCAGAAGGAAGGATATTTTGAAAATTTTATGCCAGTCCTCTCGATAGTTTGGCTGAAAGGGCCTATTGAGTGCAGTACTGTGTGTTTGAGAAAATCCTGATAGTAAAGACAGCTTTGGTGCCTCCTGCTAAAATGAACTGCTGGAGGGATGAGCAGTGCTGTTAGAGTGCTGGGTGGTTAATTTTTCTGGTAGGCAATGAAGAGCAAACCCAGCAGTGACTCCGGAGACACCCGAAGCCCGGTGATCCTCCAGATGCGGACAAGGCACAGGGGTTGGCCCCGGCTCTGAGCCTGCCCTCTTCACCAGCTGGGCTGCTCCTGGGAACCGTGGATTTGTGACCCTGGCTCCCCCCAGACTGTGCAGCACGGCCACCAACAAAGCTGCCTGTTGGGAAACATGGTTGGGATGATGGAGGAAGTGGAGCCCGCTCTGTTGCATTCTTGTTGGTGGAGCATCAGTGCCGAGGTCTGCAGAAGGGATGTTACTTTCTACGAGACTGGACAGTTGACTTTGATAAATGTGTGTTAAATCACTCAGATTTAAGAATGCAGTCTTATCTGCATGCATTTGAATCCGTTAACTTTTATCTTGCCATTTGAGTTGGCAATATAACTTTCCAGTGGTTTATAAGGAATGTTAAGAAGCATTTGTCTGTGAGTGACTGTTTTGTTTTGATCTCGTGTTTAGAGGCTCCTTTTTTCATTAAAGAGCCTGAAGCTTCGTGCTAGGATGTGTAACGTTTTGAAAGGGCAATGTTTTAATCTTGTACCTCTAAAATACAGAGTTGCTATAGAAGGAAAAGTTGCACAGTTTGAAAGGTTACAGAAACCCAGGTAGGTTCTGCTGTTGCCTTGTCCCACAAATCAGTGTTGCAATATTCAGTTCTTTCTCTTTCTTGTAGCTCTGAGGTCGTGTGTGACTCCTTGTGCCTCCCCTTCACAGTCCTGCAGTTTCTGACTCGGTAACAGGACGCCTACTTTCGAGGAGTTACCCCACTGCAAAGACTTGGGATTTTGTTTTCCTCAACAGCTAGCATGGATGGAGTTCAGATCACTTCCTTGGGGGTATCCAGTGGGGACTGGGGCTGCCTGGTGTAGGAAATAGCCCCATCAGAAATACCGGGCTTGCCGCAGGGTCTGCAGAGGTGAAGGGCAGCCTTTCTGTGCATCACGGCAAGCCTGGGACCAGTCTCTAAATGAAATGAGATGACTGCCTTTCATAATCAAGCGTGATGAAAAGCCCTGGCACTTCAGGACAGTGAAAAATATTCACTGAAGTTCTAGTTAGTCACTGCTTAATTGTTCCTTTCCTGAAACCACTCTCCCTTCTCACGCTTAAAATGCTGACAAGTTTCAGGCTGCAGAAGTGGTGGAGCTCATCTCCCCTAAGGAGAGTCACATTTGAGGAGATCGTGAGCTGCAAGTGCTAGCTGAAATGAGTTATGGCAAGATCTTCACCTGGAAAGAGACATTCCAGAGCTGCAGCTTAGGGATTTCACCCCTGTGGTCGGCCAAGCTCCCACCAGTTTTCTGAGCCGGGGACTGGGCTCCAGCAGGTCAGAGCAGGGGTTCAGCTGTGTGGGGCAGTGAGGTCTGTATAGGTAAAGGTATCCGGGGAGGTTTGTCAGAAAGGCGGAATCTAAGGAGGCTTTGGACTAATGTAAAATGCTTGGTATAGATGTAGAGCTTCTGGGGGTAGGAGGAGCAGGTTGGCTGCTGGGGACCAGAGAGGTCCGTGAGTGGTCTGGGTCAGGCACAGCCTGGGAGCCCCATCTGCAGAAACCTTGCACTGAAACAGCTCACTTCTGGTTGGTTTAAATTATTTTCAGAGGGCATTGATATTGTTTTTTCAGGTTAGGATTTTTGTTTCTCAGCATCAGAAGTTATTCATGCTGCTTGCATGATATTAGAAAAATAGCCACATGCAGTGGGCAGCATTGACCAGGGAAATGCCCGTACCTTGTTTGTTCTGAAGTTTATTGTGCCAGTTCTGGAAGTAACAGCCTGACCTTTCGTCCCTCTGTTATGGTCTGAGGGTGTTTTTACGTGGATGTGGAGCTTTCCAAGATAAACGAAGTGAATGTGGTTTGGCATTTAAATCACTAATGTTGTATCAAGCTAGAGAATTTCAGAAGCCATTAATGTCCAAAGAGATGTCATTGTGGTCACTTGGGGATAAACTTTGCCCCTGTCTATATACAGGTCTTTTTTTTTGGTCCAAATTCAGATCTTGATAATGGTATAAATGTAAGTGCCATTGCTAATGCCAGTGGAGTTACTCTGCGTTTCTTTTACTTCATGTGTTTTTAAGAGTCCAAATCTTATCTGATTTTTTTTCTTCCTTTTCTTGTTTTTGAAGAGTAGATATATGTGACAAGGTTTAATGTCTAAGAGAGCTGAACTGAACGTTTTTGTATTACTCTTTTTGGAAAGCGTGTGTTATTGAAGTCATTCTGGACTGAGCCCTAACGCTGTTTGGATAAGGGGCTGCTACGTATCCAACAGAGGAACGTCTGTGTCATGCTGTGAGCTCACCACCCACTTGCTTTGGGGTGGGGGGGAAAACCACTTTACAAAATACTTATGGAAGTGTTAATAAGCCTCACAGTCGCACCGTTCCTCCCCTCTGTGAGGGGAAAAGGGAGCGTGGGTCCCTCGCAGGAGGGTCGGTGCGGGGCCATGGCGGCTGCCTCGGCAGCAGGCTCAGAGCATCGCTGGCTGTTGGCCCCAGGGCCCCGCGGTGCCCGTGGCCGCATCCCGGCACAGCGTGCAGCATGCCGCCCGGCTTTGGAGCTTCAGCAAATATTTTCTCATTTGTGAATCCAGTCTGTTTCTGAGGCCTTTTCTTATTTTCATATTTTCTTGTGAAAACAATATATTTGCTTCTTCAAAGAGTTTAAAATGCCTGCTCCACTCCCCGCCCCCCCCAGCATTTCTCAGGAACAAAAAAGTGTTTCTTACTCAGCAGCTGTCGTTACAGAGCTGAAGTTAGAGAACAGTCTGCCTCATCCTGGGAAAAAAACATTGTTCCCAACATTTTTCTTAATCTCAAATCCATAAGTGGGACAATAGGAAAGTGCCATCGTATTCTTCCCTATTACCCCAAAATCTATCTGATAATATTTTAATTTATTTTTTCATTAAACGGCTTTCTGGGATGTTTTCCAATCTTGTCTCCTCACTGAGTTTTACAGCTCAGTATACACCTGCATAAAATCAGACTGAAACATTCGCTTTAAAAATGACCTAGTCCTTACAGTGCCGTACATGACTTCCTGTGTAGATAGTAAAGTGATGTTGTGAGTTTGAGGAGTTGGATAACAAAGTTAGTCATCGTCAATCATTGCAACTGTGCTGCAGAGCCATCAACGCAGAGCGGTTATGGCTGTGTAATATAGTTTCCAGAAAAATTACAGTCTTTGTAGCATCCCAGTTAGAAGGTGTCAACACGCAGCAGGGCAGTTTTATTTAAGATAGAGTTTTATTAAAGCCCTTTTATTAGGGCTCTCTGGCTAAAGGAGCAGGTAAACGCTCCCTTTGTGATGCCACCTCGTATCAGACCAGCAGGATTGGCTGGCCAGGGAGGGGAGCAGGGATGTCAGGACCACTCCAGGGGACTTGGCAATTATTTTGCAATGGGAACAAACTGACACAGCTCAACTTGTCCATCTATTATTCTTCCCTGGGTGTGGAGGAATGACTTTCAACCATATCATCACCTCCTTAATGTAATTTGTTTTTCCTCCTGAAAGGAGGTGATTGCAGTGTTAGTAACACCTGTAGTAAAGGTTACATTGTGTACTAGATCCTCTACGCTGTGCGGTGACATTTCCCTGGTGAACAGAGGGTGTGATGCTGTCTATGCCAGAATAACGCCCCTTGCTTTGCCCGGGTGATTCACGATACTTGGCAGTCATTGTCGCTGCCTTTGGCCCTTCTAATCCTTCCCGTCTATGGGGGCGAACAGGGTACAGAGATGCTAAAGTCCAGATCTCCAGCAGAGCAGGGAGTTGGACTGGCAGCGCACACCATTGTAGAGAATTGGGCTGTAATCTTGTGCTTTCTAAAATTCTCATGTATGCGGTGGTTTGTACGGGTCCAGCCTTCGAACAAGGCTTTGGAAGACAGTTTGGAGGCAGGCACCTGCCTGAGACTTCCGTGTTACTCAGTGCCTCCAGTTGCTTGCCTGCCTCGGTAGGTCTGACCAAGAGCGAACGGGCTCTGTAGCGAGAGTTTGTGCTGTAAACGCTGCGTGGTGATTTACTGCTGGGGCTGGTTATCCCACGTGGTGGTTTACTGCACCATGCATATAGATCCAAGGTTTGCTCTAGGAAATATTTAATGCTGTTCTGCTTTGTACACCTGGAAGTCAAAAGAGAATGTGGTTTTTCTAGCTAATCATCATCTCTTGCAAACTAATTGTAAGTAAAACAAAGCAAAAAGAAAACGTGTGGAGCCTGGCCAGCTCTTAGTAATGTCTGAACCAACTAGTCCAATGCTGTGTTATTTCTCTGACTTGATTTTACTGAGCTTTTGTGGGATTTTGAAGTTTTACCCTGTGTAGCTTATCTTAACTTTCACTGTGTGGTGGTGGTTTTTTGTGTGTGGTGTGTTTCTCCCCCCGCCAGTGGGTGAATATAAAGAATTATTTTAAACAGTGGATGTGAGATGGCTTTAAAAAAATGATGGGAGTTGCATTTACATTATAGGTACTCCACTGGAAGTTAATAGTGAAGGGTCTAATGGGCAGGATGCTCACTTACAGGGGTCATATTTACAAAGATCTGGGATTTATCTCCATTCCTGAGCAGTATTTGGTGCTGGAGGGATTTGTCCTTCTCCTTCAGACCTGGCACAGGATCAGAAGGGCACTTTGGATGGCGGGGAGGCCGCTCACTTCCCTGCCGTGCTAGCGAGCATTTCCTTGTTTTCCTCTCTTGGCTGTTTTGCCCTTTCCTCTCCTCCTGGAGCAGCCAGACCTCGGATGCTGCGTGTCCATCTGCTGAGATACCGGATGGACAAAGGCTGGGTCCTCACCTGAGGTTGAACCTGAGGGCTGAAGAGTTACAACAGGGAGCAAGATGATTTCAGTATAGTAACCATGTGGTTACTAGTACAAATATTTATTCTTGGTGTGTAGCTACAGATATGTGGTAGGATTAATGCTAAATTTTTAGTATTTAGTACTCAGTACAAGTAAAATCAGTTTGTCAGATCTCTTCCTTTTGTGTGTGGTTTTTTTTTAATTGGCAAAAGAGTATGCACAAACAGGGTTCAGATGGCCAGAGCCTCCAGAATCCCATTACCTTAATTGAAAATTGTCAGCCTTTGACATTAATAAATAATTTAGCTAGTACATGATGTAGTCACTGGGGAGAAATGGAATCGACTGTTACAACCATCCTTCACTTCTAGATGATAATGGTAAGCTACAGCCCACTGCTCTTACCAATTAATACCTCTGGGCTTAGGACGTTATTTTCGTATATTAGAACATCTCAATTCCGTTACATTTGGTAACATTTAATTCTGGAATACCTTCACTTAGAAAAAACAGGAAGGTGCACAAAGGACATCCTCCTGTATCCTCTAATGTCGCTCTTTAGCTTTTTACAGTCTGCAGATGTGTTGCCAGTGCTCAGCCTCTGCTCTTTTTAAAAAACAAACTGGTTTGTTTCTGTTGACCATTCTTTGCTTACCGGAGGAAATAATTTGTTTAGACAATGTGTGGGGATTAGCTGTGTGTTGAACTACCACACTAAACAAGTAATTAATTCTCATCAAAATGTACACTGTGCTCTGTGTGTGGATTTTATGGAGTCTTCTGGAAAAGAAAATATTTTTCTGTCTAAAAAGCATTTCCTACTAGTGACTAGCTGTAAAAGAAACAGCTTGAAAATATTTCCTGGCCGAAGGAAAGGTTCGGTACGTACTTTTAGTTTGCCATTGTGGTTAAACATCACTATGTGGTTTTTTAGCACTTCCTCAGTTTTTCTCAGTTTTATGTACCTGGTGTTAATAAACATAGGTACGGAAATAACAGTCCGTCTGAGCCAATCCGTTTGATCTTTTCTTTTCTTTTGGTAACACCAATGCTGGGATTTTGCAGAGGACAATCTGAGGATTCAGGCTTGGCTTTAGTCCTGTTTGAAATCACTGTTAAAATACTGATGACTTTGCTGCTGGATCAGGGGCCTGAAGGTTGTGCCTTGGGTTTTTTCCTTTCTTTTGTCTTTTTGTTTTCTTTTCTTTTTTTAAGAACGAGATCAGTGGGCAAAATATAGCATTAGTGTATTGAAGGAGATAAGCGGGTGAGGTCAGTGTGCCTGCTGGAGCACCGTGCGTGGGGTGTGCACCACAGAGTTGTGCAAGCGCACGCTGGAGTTTGCCATGAGACGTGTTTCGGAGCACAGCCAGTGACAGATGGGTTTTGATGACCAGCTTTTGCCTTTAGAAACAAAAGTGTAGTGTTTATTTCAGCTTCTAAACCAGGTTAGTGAACAACTGTTAGCAGTACCAGGTGACGTGCAGCTGTTGGTTTGCAGAGCTTTGAAGATGGTTTTTATGCCGTCACCAGTCAGCAAAGGAAAGTTGGGGTTGGCAATACTGGTGTTTCCAGAAACGGAGAAATCAAAGGTGGCAAACACGTATGTCCTCAGGATTTCTGCTCAGCCTCCCCGTTAATGCAGGGTTTTTGCTGTTGTCTTCTGGCTTTGCCAGTTGCATTTCTCCACGGGCCAGTGTAGGGGCTTTTGATGCTTTGCAGGCAGTGTTTCGCTGGCATTACTACCTCTTAGCAAGCTGCCCCGCATGCGCCCCGAGCTACCCCTAATTCAGCAGGATGAAATTATTTCAGATTGTGAATACCCTTTTCCCTTGGACTTTTCCAGTCTTACTTAGTTGTTTTCACTCCTGCCCTCTCCCGGCCATCGCTCGGCAAAGCTATGTGGTACGTATTTCCTAACCGGTCGCTTCCTGGGCGGCTCTGTGGTGTGGCCATCTTCTCGGGTGTCCTGACACTAAGGTTTCAGTGACATTTTGCTGTTGTATCGTACTGCAAATGACTGCTTAACTTGTCTGATTTCCTTGCTGATTCCCGGCAGAGCTGTTTGCCTTCTTTCAAATAATGTATCACTTTAGCCTGACCCTCACAGTCTGGGATTTTTGTAGCGCCTCATTTTCTATAGATGTGTGATTACATGTGATTTTCTGCCTTAAATTGTTGTTGTTGCTTTTTTTAAGTTGGCTTTTATCTGTTACTGTCGCAGACAACATCTAAAACTGTGATCCTGAGATGCTCAGAAAACCTAGAGGCAAATGAGAAGATTCCTAAATTTATTCATTCGTTGCACTCTTTCAGCTATGATGGTTTCCATACTAAGATGTGTTACAACTTTGGGAGATTGGGGTGAAAGCAAGAACTGTTAGGAATGGTGACCTCTGTGCTACAAAAAGCCGGGCTAGACAATGCCAGTGGTTCTTTGGTAGCCACATTCTTTGGCAAAAATAGTTTTGAAATGCTTTTGAAGGCTGGGTACAGAGTGAGACCCACAAATAGATCCTGTAAACTTGCTCTCCTGAGTTGCACAACATCCCTCAGTAGGTCAGACCTAAAGACCGCCAGCTATTCATGCCGTATATATTCATACGTGAGTGTACTGCAGTGAAATTATCACAAAACTGGAACTAAAGCAAGCTGTAAATGGAAAAGCTGTGCCAATCGAAATAATAAAAAGAAGGGGCATGCCCCTAATAAATGCTGTAGTGTAATTGCTATAAAAGTGTGCACATATTTACAGTAACAAAGGTCTCGCTTCTGCAAAACTTCAGCCATATGCGTGTTGCTACCTACTGCAAGCAGCCACCAGTGCCTGTAAGGCCTGTGCACTGCACAGTAAGTAAGGGTCTGATTTCTTGCAGGTCTGAGGCCTTGCTAAGTATTCAGTGTTTCAATGCACATGTATCTTTTCCGGAATTGAAAACATCTTTTATTCCCTGGGCTGAGCTGGCAGCCGGCACAGAAGGCAGTCTGCTTTATGTTTATCAATCCAGGGAGAAGTCCAGCTCTTGCGAGCGTATTTCTCATCTGCCAAGAGCATCAATGGAAAGTTTAACTATCTTCCACTCTTTTTTTTTAATTACTTAAATATGGCCATTCAGGGAGGCATTTAATTCTTTAAATATGGCAAGGAAGGCATTAGTGAATTAAGGGTAGAGGGTTTAACCCCATGATTTCCGAAGCTTTCCTGGTGGCTGGCTGCTGCCGGGGGCTGGATGCTGTGTGATGATGCATGGTCTGTCCCAGGAGGTGCTGTGGGAGCATCCCCTCTGCTGCGGACCAGCCCTGGGCGGGGAATCCTGTCCCGCCGTGCCGCTTGGTGCAGGGGGTGCTGCCTGTGTGCTGGAGCCTTGCTGGGGCACCTGCAGAGGTTTTACCTGTGGAGTGTGTTTTTTGGGGAAATCCTGATTTATACTGTTGCTTCATGCTGCCATCTATGCAGAGTGTGTTCAGGGAGAATAAGCAGCCTGGTCCTGATGCATTTGTTAAGCTATTGCATTCACTTTAATTAGTCTAATTTAAGCTGTGATGTATGTGTGTAAAAATGGGCCTGGATCATTTTGGGGCTTGGCTGAAACCCTGTGATCCAGGGCTGTAGATAAACCCCTGGCAGTGAGTGAATGCCAAAGGGCTTTAGAAGGGTCTTTTCAGATGATTCCTGTGCCCCTATGTGGAGAAACGGGGACGTGTAAAAGGTTTTCCCTTGTAGCTGAGGAAATTTTAAGTCTGTAATGGCATATTTAACCATCAGAGTTTCTTAGAGTTCTAGCAAGGAAACTTCTTCCATAAATTGTGGCACCCCATTTCACTAACTGAACGCCAGGTTTATTACTATATGAACTTGATAATTAGTTTGTAATCTGTGCATAGGCGTTTCATCCTGGCGGTTTTCTTGCAGAGAATAATTTGCCTTTTATTTGTTGAGGGTGGTTTTTTTTGTGAAAACAGAAGTCTCATTCATGATGGGCACAGCAAATGTAGTAAAACACTATCATAGCTGGGATTTGTTGTACGCTATGGATTTATGTCAAGAATGTTAATGATTTGTTTATGAATAAGTGAGCCTGTAGTATTGTGAAACAGTATCTGGCAGGGCTGCTGAATGGACATTTTGAGAGCAGAGGATTCTTGAACTGAATAAGCTGTAGATATTTGTGTGTCTCAAAGTAGTCATAAGTAGGCTTATGGATTTTAAACAGAAGTGTTTATTTAATGCATTATCATCATCTCTAGCGCTCATCTGGCATATGTATGAGCCACTCGATAACAAGCAAAGAGGTTGTTAAGTATTTTTTAAGGGCAGTTAATCTCCTTCTAGTGGGCTTTATCTTAAAATTAAGGTTTTCTTCCAGAAAGCAACAAGCGGAGCAGTGTGATGTTTGCAGAGTCAGTGTGGATCAGGAAGGTACTCTGGATTTGCAGTGTCTCACTTGGGTGTAGCACCTAGTTTAGCAGAGCCACCACTTCAGTTTCCTGATGGAATTATCACTTGGCTGCCAATATGTTGTATGGTCCCAAATATGCACCTTCCTAATGAGGCCTTGGGAAGGGTTTACCGCTTTCTTCTGATCCCTGTTTTCTTGGAAGGATACCTACTGATGGGTAGGAGAGGTAGTTCATTCCTGTCGTATGTGTGTTGGGGAGTGCTTGTGAGAAGTGAAGCGCAGTCCGTCAAAAGAATAATTTGGGGACTAGATTGAACCTCATCCCAGGTAACGATTCCTTGTTTTGCCTGTTATATTTTGCATGGTCCAGGTGTGGGATGTAACCACTGGGATACCAAATCAAATGACCAACAACCGATGTCCAGCAGCACAAAGTGAGAGCTCTGTCACTGTTTTGGACTCAAGTCCTTAATCAAACTAATGTGTGAATTTTTGTGCTATGTAAATATCATAAAGTTTCAAAAAAATGATTGCAATATTTATCTTCTCTCTAACCATCCTTCCTGTAATGAGTTTCATAGCTGGTTAAATGGGTGCAAATGCTTAACATGAAGAAAGGGTTGTCACTCAAGTTGGATTAATGCATTTTTAAATGTAGCTAAGCCTCTTGGAAAAACTGCAGGTGCAAGATGAAGTGTTTATCGCTGTAGCAGGAAGCTTTGCCGTGTGACTTCAAGCACCATGGGCAGCTGAGTCCAAAACCGAGGGACTTTAGTACTGGGTTCGGGAAGTGTCAGAGGCAGTTGGTGGTGTGCATCCAGGCCGCTGTGTGGAGCGTGACTAAACTCTGCCTGATAAATTATGGCATTTCTTGAAATAGCACGTTGTACTTTTTAATGAGCTGGGCTATCAGCTCTGCATCAGTGGATGGTTAAAATGAAGCAAGAATTGCTTTAACATTAAAACTGTGCCTGGAGGACTTCTCTCAGAAATTACTTATGATTATTAAGTGAATATAATATGGTAAGACAACTTTGCTTCTTTGCTGTGGTTTTTTCTTCATACTGAGTGCAGTTTTGAAAGTTGAAACGTGTCCAGAAGGAAAGTAATGTTCAAATGGGACTGGCTTTGGAAGCCATGCAGTGTTCTCTCCCTTTGAATGTGGATAGGGAAGAGAGGTAAGACACAATTTATTGACATGCAACTTTTATAGAAGAATTGGATTTCCTCTAAATATGGTTTGATTGCGTGCCGAACAGAAAAGAGGCTGAAGCCAGAGCACTTCATGCGCCGAACTGGAGAAGAATCTCTTCCAAACCGAATGGGCTGGGGAAAAATGAGCCTCGTATTGCTTATTCCTTCTGCTGTGTATGCATATGTACAGCTAAATAAATGGAAAGATAGCCACCCTGTGTGACAGTTGATGATGATGATGAAGCAGCTGTGGGGGACAGTTGAGTTAGCTACAACCTAACCTACTACGGGGCAGCCAACACCCCGGGAGTGTTTTATGCAACCTAGGGCAGATGGCATGGGTTGCTGTAGGTAGCTCTGCCAAATTGCCACTGAGATTTACCCCTGCACCCTGTCTGTGTTATTTCTTCAATGGTGCATTTGTTGTTTATGCTGTTTTCAGAATTGTCTCTTGTTTCTTCCCCAGAAGTGTCTCGTCTGAGATGGTATTTCAGCAAATAAATAGCCCACAAGCTACGTGTTACTCCCATTCTCCAATACCACAGCACATATTCAGAGAGGAAGGCAAGGAGGGAAACTATACTGGAGCTGATGAACTAATTTGTTCTCTAGATAAATGCGTGTGCCCTTTTCCCACTCAGATACATATCACACCAATAAACACTATTAAATATTGGCAGCTTCACAGTAAACTGCATTTGTGATTTGTCTGCTGTGTAAGCAGAAAAGGCAATCCCAAATCTGCTTTAGGGGAATATCAATGATAGCCACCAGTCTGTTAATTTCGAACTATAATGGTGATAAAACAGGAAAGTGGATGTACTCATGTCGTAGGGCAGGAGTTGGAACTAACCTTTTCTACAGATGCTACAGGGAAAATAGATTATAACCACAGCCCTGTATTGTGCTGGTTGAAACTGGTTCCTTTTTAATCTTTATACTAGTGATGGAGCACTGCATGGCATATCATGGTTTTCAATTGATTTCTAACCCTTACTTCTACAAATTAATTCTTTTTAAAAATCGGTGTTTAAGCAGATGTACTTGTCATATAGTTTTTTCATTGTGCCACAGTCAAAAACCCATGGTCATCCTTTATATATAAGTACAGCATACAGTTGCCCAGCTTGAACAGCAGAAAATGTGTTAGTTTGTGTTCCTGTTTCTGCAGGGAGATGCTGTAGCTCTTCCACCTCTGATTTTCTCTGTTGTGCTCGTTGTGGTGTGAATGACACTGAGATGCACAAGATACCCAACCAGCGCTTAAAGACAGCAAAAAAGCAAAACTTGGAGCACTTCAATTATGGTGGGTGCTGGATCTCACCCAGGAGGGAACAGGCTTTGTTGAATGATCAAAGGTCTTCTGTGCTCATCAGCTGCTCAGAATGGAGCAGACAGATGTTTATCTAGCCAATTGTCTTGTAAAACTGTAGAATTGGCTTGTGCAAATAGCTGTGCACGCAAAACTTGACTGATGTTATTTCAGAGGCTTTTCTAATGTCGTCTGAAAATCTGTTCCAGGCAGAGAACCTGGGATCCAAAATTGAATAAATATCAAACAAGGATACCTTCTGCTCCTAAAGCTATCTAAGATGGAAAATAGTATAGTTGGATTAAAGGTCAGTATGTCAGGGGGGAACTAGTGGTGATTAATTGATGTGGAGTTAAAGTTCCCTCTCAAAGTCTGTGCCTTCAGTTAACAGCTTGCCCAGACTTTCCACTTTTGAGGTTATCTGTTTCAAGCTTTGCTTCTGGACTGAAATGACATACTTTTTATATTTTTTAAAATGAAAATATTTTAGTTGTGGTGGTTTCCCAAGTAACTTACCAACAGTACAAACGTTTTTACAGACTTCCCTTTAAATAATGGTAACATTTGGAAAGCAAGAAAACAGCCCTCTGTCATCTAGCTCAGAATCAACCCTCAGGAAGAGAAATGTTCATCTTGAGCATTCGGCTCTGACCGCCCTCTGACTTCCCAAGAGGAGACCTAGAGGCAAAGGCTTATTTTGTGCCCACATGGAATGTTTTGTGCTGAATGTTCTTGACTAGTGTGTAGGCAGAGAAGCTTTGCAGTGGGCAGTCTTGAGGATCTCAGCAGCTGTAATGAAAACTGATGGGAGTGGTGATGAGGCAGAAGTCTTGCATAGCTGTTGCGTTGTTCCCTGTATGCTGTATAGCTTCCCCGACAGAAGCTCTCCATTGCAGTTCCCTTCTGATGACGGTGCTCCCATCAGAGCAGTTGGCCTTGATGGTCCTAGCTCATGGGTTGGTGTTTAATTGCTTTCTAAGTGATCCTTGCTTTCCAAAGGTAAGAAACTGTGATAAGCACTATGAGCTAAACAGTTACTTTTCCTAGAAGTATTTGTGGAAGAGGCCAGAAAACTTGACAGATTCCCTTGAAAAGTCTTCTGTGGATTCTTCTTCCATTGCAGAATAGGGGTTGACCCATACAGAATCAGCACTGGAGATTCATATTGAATCCCTGTGTGCATGCATTCATCTGCCTCATATTTGCAGTCTACCTGGTTAATGCCGTATCAGTAAATGTTCAGAATTGGGCTTTTTTTTTTTTTCCTCTTTTTTTCTTTTGGCCAGATTACTGTCATTGACATCACTTAGTTTGGCTTGGAGATTTTTTGAAAGAACTCGCTTAGATAAGCACAGTTGAGAAGCCACTGGTAGGGCTGCAGCATGAAGAATTTCAAGTGTAAAAAAAAAAAAAAAAAAAAAAAATAAAAACCCTTGTGTTTAGGGGGCAGAATGAAAAAAAAAAAAAAAAAAAAAAAAAAAAAATGATAACCCTTGTGCTTAGTGGTCAGAATGCAAATAACAAAAGCTGCAAAGCTGGGCAGAGACACATATGCTATAAAAAACATTATCGCAAGATTAAGCTGTAGAAGACACATTTTTGCTTGGTAATCTACTGGATTTATTTTGACAAGTATTTATTTGTGGCGGTGGTGGTTGTGAAAGCGGAATTTTTAGCAGTCTTGGTATAATTATAGAGGACTGAATTTGTAAAGCTGCTCAAACATTTTGCATCACAGTTGTGTGGTTTTTTCAGCCAAATAAATGCCTTTTTTGATTAAAAGAAATATTTGTGTTAACTTTTTTTTCCCCAGAGGAATGACTAATTGGTATTCACAAGATTCAATACTTTAATATTTTATCAGATGCCCCTAAATTCTTTCACTCCCTTCTCTTTCAGGGTAAATAATTTAGATTTCAGATGGACCAAGTTTGATAAAAGCCACCTTGTTAACATCTCCTGTAGAATTACAGCTCTGTGTGCTTTGAGGGATGCTGGAATAACTACATCAGTAATGCTTCTAATTAAAATTGAATGGGGCAAAGAAAGAAGACAGTGGGGAAATGCTGGGCAGGCAGTTCATTTATTTTAATTTTGTTGGTTCTTTCACATCTGTTTAACTAGCTGCCTGACACAGGTACACTGAAGACCGTAAATGTCATGGGTATTCAGAATACTTCCGTTGTGTTGTATTACAGGAATGTATACTAGGTCTGCATCTAGAGAAGCTCAGGGCTTTAACAGCCCAGGCTCTTTTCCCTGCATGTTGATGTTCTATATTATTTCATTTCCCCTAAGCCTGAAACATGTTAAAATATTGTTTGTAATAATTGACAGGGTTTGCACTAAGAAACATTTAATAAAAAAACCCGAAACCACTTCTCATTTACATTCCTGTTTCGTCTGCAACTTCATTTCTCCAAGTTGAGCCAAAACTTGCAGATGCAAAATGGATTGGCTTTTTTCAATGCAAAATTATTGAAGTTGTAAAGTGGCTGAGAATGGATGGTGTTTAAGGTGGTCAGCAATCAATGGAGGGGGAAGAAAGTTGAGGCTGTACTGAGGACGATTGATGATGATTGAGGATGTTCCTCTTTTTCTGTCGCTCTGCAGGATTGTTTATTCTGCAGCTGTTCTTTGCGTGGAAAACTTAAAAGTCATTGCTGTGTCAAACAAAGTTTGGAGCAGATTGGGCAAAAGTGAGAGTATAATTACTGGAAAAAGAGAAAGTAGCCTTCACAATGTAAAGAGGTTGAATGATGATCCTTGTGCAGGCCTGAAGTCTTCCAATTCTGCTGGTCTTGCTGGAATGGAATGTTGGATAGTTTTGAACTCTTCTATTTTCTTTAGTTAAACAATTTAATATTTCTGTCACTCAATGATCTTCATTTCATTGGCGATGTTGAATTATAAGATTGAAATAGCAGTTTACTTACTACTCTAGTAATAATTCTTCACGTAGGCGCATGTAGTAGCACAGGTAAAGCAGCAGTAAAGATGGGGACTAGTTTTGCTCCTGTTGAACTTCAGATTTGTTTTGCCACAGACTTCTGTGGAAGCAGGGATGGTTTTTTTCATGGCATATGGGATTCCTAAAGACTGGGATTTGGTTATGAATGAGTACGTGTTTCCAGAATGGAATTACTTGAGTTTGTTTAATCAATTGTGGATTCCTCCAGAGTGACGCTGCAGTGCCTGTGTGAGGGGTTAGCTCTTTTTAATTGGTCCCATATGTACTGGCAGATAGTATATTAACCATGCCTTGAGGGGATAAGGGCATCTGGTTGAATCTCATGGTGCATATTTTATTTCTTTTCCAGAGGGATTTGCCTTTTTTTTTTTTTTTTTTGGTTTTTGTTGTGTTCTAACAACTGTAGATATGTATGTATGTGTATAATCAGTAGCATTTTGGAACTTAATATTCAGCTGAGGGGTTAGTTAGGCTTCTGCAAAATTATCTGAACTTTGCTGACAAGTAAAGAAGAAGAAACTGAGGTTTTACAGAGAAGCTGGAGTTTCTGAGTATCTCTGGGTTTGGGTGCTTAAATTGTGAGAACCTGGAAGCTTAATCTCCCTTCTTGTCAAGTGCTAAGGACTTGTCCTTTGAAAATCAGAAAAACAGAAACATCAGAAAAGATTAATTACTTTTGAAAACCCTTGAAAACACCATGCAGATTCAACCTTTATATCTGGAGGGCATGGAGATGAGAGGGCTCTCTTGTCTGTGGG
Source organism: Fregata magnificens (assembly GCA_013389945.1). Classification (NCBI taxonomy): domain Eukaryota; kingdom Metazoa; phylum Chordata; class Aves; order Suliformes; family Fregatidae; genus Fregata; species Fregata magnificens. Next base: position 324,708 of record WAAD01021892.1, on the reverse strand, counting down.
TGCTGTAGGTTAGCCCCAGCAAAGGGGAGCACTGTCCTCAACCGCTTGAGTTGACTCATTCTGCACTGGAAAAAGCAGAGTAATTCTGCATCTGGCTGTTTTGGCTCAGCTAACCAGTAAGGTAGTGGCAGGAGAAACAGGAATGTAAATGAGTTGGTTTGATTTTCTTTTGTAAAGGTTTCTTGGTGCAAATCCTATCAATTATCCAATTCTAAAGCTTTGCTGAATTAATGAGACACTTTGTAGAAGGGTATTTTTGATCACTTTCTGTAGCCTTCCTTATTCCTGATGTAGGCTCTCTGGTGTGCTGCTTTTATTCATGGCTTTAAGAAGCGGGAATACCTACTGTATGAAGTCCCCCTTGGGATAGGGGTTATGCATTTGCACTGCAGTGGGACCCAAATTTTGTCTATATTCTGCATCATCTGCTTAAAGGTTTGTATAGCCATAAATCCTAGCAGAGTTCCCCCATCATGAATAGTTTGCTGGTGGAGGCAGGAAGGGAGTAATATTGCAGGAGATGAAATACCTGTGAGTGTAGTTGGGGCCGGGGAAGTCTCCTTGGGAAGGTGCATGTGATGGGACAGCAGTGCTGGCCAGACATGGTTCCCTTGGGGATGCTCTGGAGCGTGTACTGATGGTGCTCATGGGAGTGTGTGGAGAGAAGGAAGGCTAAAGCCACCAGGCTTTTTTCTTTGCCCTCTCAAAGGCTTGGGCAGATGCACCCTGCTGGAGGCTTTCCAAAAAGGCTGAGTTGCTGAAGAAGCACGTCTGTTCACTTGGAGATGGCTTGTGTCCATGGGAAGTAGGAGGACCCCCTCTCAGAGACCCTCAAGAATGCCAGGCTTAAATCCTGGGGGTGTTTCAGACCTGGAAAAGGCAGTGCTGTAAATTAGCATCAAAGGAGTCAGTGATAAAATGGACAGCTTTAGAGAAAGGAATGGATTCTCATTAGCTTGTAGCTGTAAATGCAAGAATTCATTAGACTTATCCCAAAAGTTCATTCGGTTTATATTTAAGCAGTACATAAGCATTTTTGGCAAGAATTTGTACCCTTTGTTTCTGCATAGTATTAGGCACAATGTTACCTCTAGCAAATGATTGGGGCAAATTCCCTGTTTGTAGCAGGTATCTATGTCATCCAGTCTGTATCCCTGTCTTGGTGAACAAGCCTTAGAAAGGCAAGAGATAGGTCGCTGAACTACATAACTGCTTAACAAGTTATTGATTTATTGCAAAAAATGAAGGAGAAGAGCGAGAGAGTGAAATGCTGGCTTTGAAAGGGCTGTGTTGGGGAATGCAGTGGCTGTCTGGCAGGTATTGTATGAGATGGGCTTGCTCTGCCAGGCACAGAGTGAGGAGAAAGAACTTTTTAAAGCATCCTCTGACACAGAAATTATTGGAAAGCCTCCAAGAGCAAATTGAAAAAGCAACAGCCGCCTTCATGCTGCAGGATTCCATTGTTTTAATATTGGGCCAACTATACCAAATAATACATCTACTGGAAACTCATGTTAGGGGAAAAATATGTTGGAAAGCAGCTAAGAGGTCAGCTCAAAATCAAAGTGAGCATATCTATGCTGCTGCGTGTCCTACTTTGTTCTTTCTTTTCTTGTCAGCTCCTATTTCCTCATTTATTTCCACTCTTTTCCTTTTTCTTTTTTTTCTAACCATTTGTCTTGTCTTGGGCTTGTGTTCTGGCTCCCGTTTGTCCTGAAAAATGCTGGGGCTGATAAATACCAGCGCTTGCACAGAGAAATTCTGGCATACTGATGCTTTTGAAATTGTAACCTAGTTTAAAATCTCAGGCTTGCACACAGACACGGTGCTTTTGGGGAGGTACTGCTGCTCTGGTGATGAGAAGATGAACAGCAGATAATGGGGATGACTTTATTTCCCTTCAGTGCTGTGTAATGCAGCTGTGCTTCCCAGGCTGGTTTTGTTTGCTGGACTTCTGAACCTAGTTTGAAGACCAACATCATCAGGGATGGGATGGGATGGAAGAAAAAGGCAGAGTTGTTACTGCAAGTGTAAATGTTATTTACCATGTCTGCATTTAATACAATACACAACACAGCTATCTGTTAATTGGCCTTAGGTGGCATGCGAGCTAGTTCAGTTGTGACAAAGTTATTAAAATTTGAGAGTTAACAGTGATTTCTGGGGCCAAAAGTTTGGGAAGCAGTTACTTATGAGAGCAGCTCAGTTGATACATTGGTGGAAGTCATTATGCTTTATTTTTATTGATGCTAAAAAGCCTGTCGTTCTGGTATAAAATATATGCCATGAACACCAGGCACTGGAAACTACAACTCATTTCAAAATATGTTTAACAATCATCAGTAAATAATAAACTGTAAAAGCCCAAATCCAAACAGACACATTTAGATGTTCATCTTCCATCCACATGCCTAATTTCCACTGAAATAAGGGGCTGGGCATTCAGGTACTGTAATGTAGAGACTGATCAAAGAACTTCTTATTTTAGTTTTGTGACTTCTTTTACCTCCTCCACTGACATTTTAGGGAGGCCTTATTTTATTTTTATGATTATGAGTGTCCTGAAATATTGAGTCCTTCCTACTCTGATGTGGATCTCTATAGTGGGACTTCAGTATTTGAGCAATTAAGGCTAAACTGGGAACTTAGTCTCTGAATATCCTGTATATTCAGATTTGCTTAGGTTGGGGGGTTTAGTTTGGCTGAGTGTAGAGAGATGTTAGAAGATCAGTCATGAAATTCTCATCTGGCTCTGAAGTTCCCTGCAGTTTGGAGGGTGTTTGTATCTGGGATTGTGTTTTGTTTGGGCAGCGATCCTGCTGATTGGAATCGCATAAGCTTGGCAACAGAATGGAGGCATCCAGCCAGAGCAAACTCAAAGTACACAGGGTCTGAGAACAAAACGTTTCACATGAATTAAATTGTGAGGAAACAGAAATTCTTTAAACTTGTAAGAAAACAAGGCAATGTGAGGATCATCACACAGGCAGCTGTGTGATCAGGGCTAGTGATAGGGAGTGCAAGTTTTATTTATGAAATCTTGATAGTTGTCTGTTTTGAAGAGATACGTCTTATCACTGCAGGAAGAAGAATATTCCCCAGTAAACTGGTATTAGAGTGAGATGGAATAAGTCTCAGTGCTTGCACGCAAAGATCCAGTAGCATCTTTGCTGAAAGGCTTTTTGACACTTGACTGATTTGGGTTTCCTCTGTACCATACACTGCAGCTGGGCTTGCCATCCTAAAAAGGTTCCCTGTGTCCTCGTCCTGCTTTTCTACCTACAGTCCTGTGTTCTCCTTCTCTTCATCTGTCTGTTTTTTCTGTATATTACAGGTTTTTCCATCAGAGCTTTATCCCTGACTGCCTTGTTATGGTCAGTAATGGCAGGAGAAGTCCAGGAGGGTCTCTGTGCCTGGCAGCAGGGAGCATTGCTTGCAGCACACCGGGTGCTGGCTCTCCTGGTGCTTTCCGTTCCACAGTCTCACGCCTTGCTTGCTTTGATGCCGTCTTCTGCTTGGTGTCTGGTCATACAGATTTGAGCTTACTCTAGTAAATGCAGATTACTCTTCTCTGTGCCAAAATGGTCCCTGCTGCCCCTGTCTCTCCTCTACGCTATCTGGCAGGGGGGTGGTAGGAGCAGGGAAACATGAGGAGGGGAAATGGTGGCAGGCACTAGTTCAGTTTCTAATGGGCAACCATGCAGGGTGGCGTTGGAGGGGTGGTGAAGGTCCTTTTTTCTTTTTTTCCTTTTGTGGCATGATGTTTCCCAGATGCTTTGCCCCAAGATCCTTGGGGGTGCCGTGCCCTCAGTGTGGGCATGCTGAGTCAGGCTGTAGGCCTGCTCAAGCTCCTCTACTTCCAAAACGTGTCCCAGGGCATCTGCAGGCAAGTCCGTCATCCCCTTGTGCCCATTGCCATTTCTTTGCAACTGAGAGATGTGCTTTCAGACAGTTATCTGACTTTTCACCTAAGTAGCATCTGTTACCTGGAAGAGATTGAATGGATTTAGTTTGATAGGCTGGCAAAATACAGCTCCCGACATGCTAGGTGAGATAGGCTTGTAATAACCAGATTTCTGTAGTTGGATCGATTTCAAGAAGGTTACTCGGGCCGGATCTGCTTGACTATAAAGAGTTGTGACATGATCTTGGATTTGTGTATGCCAATCAGTTTTGTGTTACAGAGCAGGCTGCTGATGGGATGATTGCTGACTTCAGTGCTTCCATCCCCTCTGTAGAGGGTTTTATTGTAGTGTTCAGTACAATGTTTATATGAAGTGCTAGTAAAGGATAAATAAATACAGCACAGTAACGTTTAATATGGGGGAGGGGAAAGTATTTAAACTGTATTAGCAATATTTGTTTAACAAGAAATGGATCAGATGTGACATTTATCTGTACTGGATAGCATTTGCTTTGAACAAAACAAAGGCTTGAAATGGATTAGTTTTCATATGAACAGTATCAGAATTCTTTTCTTGCTGAAAAGCTAGAGGCTTGGGGTGGGGTGGTCCTCAGGTCACAGCTGTGCTCATGTCACTGATGGTGTAACCATATTGCTAAAGAACTACTGTGTTGTCATCTCCTCTGACCATAAGTGACAGAGTGGAGTCTTGTGTCTACAGACTGGATATGTTGGTAGTCAGATTCCACTGGGAGCAGGCGAAAAGGAACATTCGGACCTTCCAAAATTCTCTTGCAGTTCATTGCACTTGGTTGTGTCTTTCCCATCCTAGGCTGCTGTGTCTTGCTGTGGGATGCTGTTGAAAAGTTTTGGTTTCGTTCCAGAACTAAATGGATTTCAAAGGTAGAGGAAATACTTGCACTGAAATAGTAAATTATAGAGGTTATTTTTGAATTTCCCAGGGACTGATCTTTTGCTGATGCTCTAATGTGGATTTCATCTGGGAGTTCCTTTGTAGGTGCTGTAGAAGGATGAGTAGCCTGGAGAATTGCTTCTCATTCTGGCAAACCCCTCTTTCAGAGGCTTTGAACTTTTAGAATAAGTCTTTTTCACAAGTTAACATCCTATCATTTTGGGGTTTGCACTCAATGTGTGTCTTTGGCAAAATTTGGCCAAATACAGGTCATCTGGAAACGTGATGCCAGTTTATGCAGTTGTGTGTCGGTTGTAATGCTGACGTTAAGAGAGAACGGGGGCTGAGGGCTAAGGTGCTGAAGACTTTCTTTCTTACGCTCACCGTGTCGCAACCCAATTAGCCTGTGAACTGTGTTCATTTCGCTCATCCCCTGTTGCTGGTTACAGATTACAATGAGTTACAGTTCCCTCTTTCTTGACATTTATTTTTATATCACATCCAATATATAACCCTTTCTTAGATTTATTGAATTTGAGTCTTTGTTTTATTTCCATCATGAAAATGAAAAGATCCCCTAGCCCAGGCTTGGCTGCTGAGCACTCAATATTGTGAACAGCAGTGACTGTTCAGTTAAGACCTGAAGATGAAAAGCTGTGCAGAAGTGTTAAGCATTATTATTACAAATTGTCAGTGCATCCTTTCTCCTCCAAGGCACGCTTAATTGCATAGAGTCACAGTTGTTTTCTCCAAGACATTTGGCCTCAGTTGTGGAAGTGACTGTATTTTTGCTGACAAACTAAACCAAAACCCAAATGCTGTTAATTTTTAGTTTTAACAGCAATAGAAATTGTGCTTGGACTAAATACATAGCACCTAAAATTTGCAAATTGAATGTTGTGAAATAGTTAATCTAGAGCTAATGTGTGACTGTTGAGCTGACAACAAAATATATGTTGGAAACAATTTAGAAGTTCTTGATTTTTATGTTCAATTAACCTGTAGCTGAGAGGGTTAGTGATGACAGGGTTTTCATTGAAATGGGGAGCACTTTGAAGGTCACCAAGGAGGCAAGTATATATTGTACCTCTGTAGTGACAGTCTTGGCCTGCTATGGGTTTGGGCTACCAGCTATACATCCTTCAGTTTTCTTCTGTAGGGGGAAAGGATGCCATTAAGACTGGTAAACTAAGCAAAAGAAAATGATGGAGCTTGAATAAGCAAAACTATGGTTTTGTATTAAGATAACTTTACAATGTTATTGGGGGCTTTACTTAAATTTTACTCTGAATGATTTCATGTTCAGCAAATAGGAAAATACAATGCTAATTACAGCTCTGATCCTTTCTTTGGCAATTAAGGTATTTTGTTTGCTCAAGGAGTTTTAAAACTTGCTGCCAATTTCTTACTGTTATGTTGCTCCTTGCATTTCTTTCAAATGTAAAGTCTATATCAGTAGCACTATCTAAATGGACAAAGGATGAATGATGTGCAGTTTTGAGCTGTTTGTTATAGTCATGCCAGTGAAGAATATCCTCTTGTGATGATTTTCAGTATAAGAGCTACCAAACGAACCTAGTGATTCTGGCACATGAAATGTGAATGGTATAATGTTCTCTGAACCTTTATTCACTGAATTGCCAAAGTCATGCTTTTCAAGAACTTTGTGAACTTAAAGCACTTTAAAGAAATATTCTGGGTTCACAGCAGTGGAGAGCGAATGCCTCTTCTCAAAAAATATATTGGCTCCTGTTATAGGTCAGCATTTGCCAACAGTTTCCGCAGGAGGTGCCAGTTTGAAGGAGAAACTAAGAAATGGGTTCAGCGAAGCACTTTATCCTGTTCTTGGCTTAAAGCACATGAATAATCCCATTGACTACCCACGTGTGCTTTACTGGGACTGCTCACATAGTGAAAGTTAGGCATGTGTTTAAATAACTTGCTTATTTGGGGGCTCGCTGCGTGATGTCTCCTGGCAGAGACTTGATTTTCTTATGGCAGCCATCATATGACCTGTGTGCAGGGAGCGCAGCGTTGTCTGTGCTAGCCATGCAGTCCAAAGAAAAAGGCTATTTCTGTGTCCACCCCCAATCCGTCCTGCACTTCTCTGGCAACTAATTATCTGTTTGCTGCCAATTGTGCTCTAGTGTTTTTGGCACCCAACCATTCCAACTTGCTGCTCATACAAGTATTGAATTGCCTTTGTAAGGCAGAGAGTAGTCTTTTCCTTGTTTGACTGTGTATGTGGTTGTTAAAACATGAAAAAAAGTAGATCATTGTCATAGCTTTCCTCATTTTGGTCAAATTGTGCTCTCTCTGTCCGTAGTCCCACTGAAGTTGGTAGAGATGCTAGCAGAGGAGAGCCACTGTTTTGGACATCTAAGCTCAGTGCTCAGAGGGGTTAAACGCAGTTTTCTCATCTATTGAGTATCTAATGGAAGCACCGTTCTTTGAGAACCTCTGTAAACAGATCCTCTATTGAAACGGAGCTCTTTCAGCACACAGGGAGGGAGAAGTTAAATGCTAGGATAGGATCTTCTTCAACCTGATATTTCACAATCATTATCTCTGGTTTGATCCAAAATTGGCCCACCAGCAAAATAGTACAACTTCAGGTTAAAAATACATTTAGGTAAGTTTTCCACCTCTGCCTTCCTCTCCCATCCCCTGCACGCACAAGGCAGCAGATGACCTTGGAGGCAGCATTTCCCTGTGCTTGAAAAGAGGCTGGTCACAGGCAGGGAATCGCCACAACCTGCACACAGCAGATCTCCAGCACCCTCTCCCTTCTGCATACTTTCTCCTCCAGAAATACCACCTCTGCAGTAAGTTAGCAGACCTAGAGCCTATATAAAAGCAAGTCAAGCTAATAGAGAGAACTACAGTTGTAGTAGACAGCAAGTAGTTAATGGGACCAGCAAGCCCAGCACTGTGGTTGGTAATCAGCGGTGCTTCTTCAAACTCAGGATCTCAAACTTTGAGCTTGCTTTACGCTCATCATGGCTGGTTATCTGTTGTTTAGCTTTTGCTAACTTCACCAGAGAAGCCTAGGAAACTCCAAACAAAAGGCTGTTAATCGTAACTGAAAAGTAAAATGAAATAGATTTTTATCAGTGAGTTTAGTAATCCTGGCTGGCAAAGAGCTCTGTTATCTTCACAAACATGTGTCAAAGAATATTCTTTAATGTATAGTCATCTTAAATGCAGTACTCTTTTGCTGGAGCTGTGTTCGGGAGAGTGCATGGGATAATGTGTAATATGAGCCAAATGAAAAATAATATGAGTAGATTTCTTCACTGGGATGGAAACTTGAATGCTTGCACAAATGGTACGGAGGCCCTAAAGTATTGCTGTTACAGGCTGTAACTTCACGCGTGAGGTAGGAAAACAAGTACTATTTTCACAGACTGTTAGTGTTTATGACTTGAATATGCTTATGAGAGTGTTTAAGGTGCTCTAGATCCATTATTATATTTATTTATATAGTATACAGTATTAGTATTACTAATATTAATAATTTTAATTTAATTAATTGTTACTAATATTACTACAGCATTAGACCTAAACATGGATGAGCTAAAGATTAAACTGTTTTGGAAGTGTGTTAACAGGCTTTCAGTTAGCTAACGATACAGTATTTATGAATTAAGTAGGAAGTTGATTTCCAAGAAACTCTCATGCATTTTCAATGGAATACTTGAATCCACAAAAATCCATATGAAAACAGCATAGTATCTAAATAGTTGATTCATCCCCTGTGTATAAATAAAATGTTTAATAGGCACTCTCCTCACCTAAAGCGCAGGACTGAAAAGCAAGGACCTGAGTTGATTTTCTAGCTCTGATAGAGACTTATATGGTTCTGGGAAATCACTTAGCATTTCTCTTTCTGCAAGCCAGACCCCGTAATGTTTGTCTGCCTTGCAGAGGTGAAGGGGGGGCTGAAGAGAGGGGTGACTGCAAAACAAGTTAAGAATCTCCCATCGAAAGTCAGAACAAATGGTTTGGTTTTGATAAAAGTAATCTGGAGTCTTTGTACATGTGTCTAATAACTGCTGATTTATAAGAGTCAAGTTATGAAGCTTTAATAAATGCATTTTTTTTTCGACAGTGCTGCAGTATGTTACTGGCTGGGAATACGACATTGATTTGCTTCATATCTGCATATTTTCCCCCTTAGATACGTAGTAGCAAGTGAAAATGTTCAGTTTCTCAAATGAAGGTCAGTTCAAAGAAACATCTAAATGTTGAAAAATTTCTCTGACTCCCCTGATTCCACAAAAATGATTTGGAAATCTTTCAAGGATTGGCTTTCTTCACTCTAAGCAATTGCTGAGAAACTTTTCTTTCAACAATATTACTGTCCACTTGGATAGTTCTTCACCCAAGTCTGGGGTGTTATTTCTTTGTCATAGCAAGTGACAAGTTTTGAATTACATCTATTGGTTAGTACCAGTAGTGTCATTTACACTGGAGACTAGAGGAACTCTTGCTTACAAAGGAAGAGAGTTTAAAATTCACATGCTAAAGGCAAACCAATGAGGCATTCAGCTCGGTGGGAACAGTAACATCTACAAAGGTCAATGGGATGAGGTTTAAGTACAGGGGAAAGAAAACAAGAATGGATGAATCCATAGCTCTTTGAATGGTCTTTGATCCCCTGTTCTTCCCTCCGTATGGTCATTAGTAGAGGAACTGGGTCTATGAACAGTTTTATAATATGCTTGGGAGTGATCAGAGGTTGAATTTAGACCCTTTTTGGAGCATACATGAATTCTAATGAATCCTCTCATTTTGTGTGCATATATCTTTTTTTTTTTTTTTTTAATTAAAAACAGTCTCCACATTGCTAAGAGTAATAATGGATGTTCACTGTCTTAAGTTATAAAACTTGTTAACTCTTCCCATGGAAACTTCCAAGGCACTGAACAGCAAGTGAAACATGAAGACACGTCCAACGATTAACTCTCATTTTTCTGCACTAGAACTGGAGATAATTGCTTTTCTTTCTCTGTTTAGCACTTTCAGACCATGTTAAAGACTAAGTTGAATGTCCTAACTCTTCGGAAAGAGCCTCTCCCGACGGTGATCTTCCACGAACCAGAAGCCATTGAGCTGTGCACCACAACTCCCCTCATGAAGACCCGGACTCACACTGGATGCAAGGTACTTGGGAGTATAAACTTAAGGAACAAGATCACTGTGGAGGTGTTCCATGTATGGGTGAGGACTCTAAAGAGCCCAGAGTAACCAACGTGGTCATCGTTGTTCTGGAAACTCCATTAACTGCTACTATTACTATAAAGTTCGTCAATCAAAAAAGTCATTGGGTGTTTCTGACCAGAAATTTTGGGCTTCAGGAAAAAAAGGTTTGGGTTGCGTGGCACAATGCAAATTGTGGAGGATTTCTAACAGCCTGCAATGAACATCACTCATTGTAAACACTGCCATTGTTTCTGTAAGTGCTAGTGCTGAGATGGGAGATGAAGGGTCAAATGCTGTGTATTTGCATTTAGCAATCTGTACTGAGGTATATACCTACTGAAAGAGGGTTGCAGCTTAAAACTCGAGGTTAGTTTGGGGTTTTTTTTGTGTGGTGTGATTTGTGTTTTGTTGTCGTTGGGGGTTTTTTTTGGTTTTTTGTTTGTTTGGGGTTTTTTTTAAAGAGAGGAAAAAAGAGGCTGGAAGGAAACTTAGATCTTCCTTTGGTTAAGCAACAAGATGAATTTGCCCAGTTACATCAAAGCACAGCTTCTGAAAAAGCTCTTTAAAGTTTAATGGCTTAAGAGCTTCGACTGTGTTCTGTGGGGTAAGAAACCATACAAAAATAGCAAACAAATCTGCTCTGTTTGCATCTTCTGTTCGAGCCATTTTCCTTGGTCATAGAGCTCGCCTAGCCATGCAGAGCCATGGGCAGCCTTGCAGACTGAGCTGGGTACCAGTTTGGCCTGTGCTGCCAAGTCCCCTTCACCCAGCCTGGCTGTCAGTTGTAGGGAGTATCCACCCGCTCTCGGGGGTCTTGGTGAAAATTGAGAGAACTGGGCTTCAGCCTCCACTGCTCTGTAAAGTGTCAGCTCTGGAAGACCTGTTACCTGATGCAACATGTACTGGATAAGGTCTGAAGTGCAATTAAATGTCCTAACCTGCTCCCCTGCTAGTGTATACACACACACGCGTGCGCACGCACTCCTCCTTGTTGGAGGATCTGATGTGAGTGAGATGGGGTTGGAAGAAATTGCTTCCTGGTGTGTTCCCCTGCTTCTCTTGGCATACTGTTCAGATGGCGTGGGCTGTGGGCATGCTGTGAAGGGCTTTGCTTGGGCACCTCCAGGTCTGGCAGTTCCTCAGCAAAGTTTCTTCTTGGGAAGTGTAATTTTTGTTTGGCTTTTTGCCTGTCACAATAGCCAAGAAACAAGACCGCTGCTGGGTGTTGAAGCAGTGCTGCCCTGTGCTGACATAGAGGAATGCAGGGCAAGTGACCCTAATATGCTTTGTATGGTAGCTTGTAGCATCTGCTCTTCCGCAGTGATATCTTTTGTCCTTTATGTTGACATCTAATGAATTTTTAGAGAATATTAGCTATCGTAAAAATGGTTCACAATGTATCTGGCTTTCACTCCTAGTGAGAGAGAGTTCAGACGTAATAATGCTTTCTGAAATCAGTTTATCTCTGTGAATGTGTGTAGAATTTAAATGCATCTTTTCACTTAACCTACAGTCCTTCAACTGGAAAAGATGGATTGCAGAGAAATGTTGAACCTCTCAATGAAGATAATCTCATTCTATATTTAGAGATGTCTTTTATTTATTCATTTATTTTTCCTGCAATATAACATAGTAGTGGTGACTAGAGAAAATTTGCTGCCACAATGCTCCCCTTTTCCTGCTTGCACTGTTTCTCCTTCTCCCCTTCCCCCTGTAGCTAGCTCACCTCCTGCCAGTGCTGGAGTCTTATGGTTAGTATTTTGGGGGTTGTGGCCAGCCCCTCTTCAGATGATTCAGCAGTTGTGATTTCCAGTACCCCGCCTTGGGAAGATGATTCCACATATATGTTGTTCCTATGGCTAAGAAATCCTCTCCAGTCACTAACTGACAGGCTCTGATTTTAACCAGTCTCTCTAGTCAGAATCTCCCCCCCCCCTTTTTTTTTCTGACTAAATATATTCTTCTCTTACAGGGCTTGTATCCTCCAGCTGTTTATAGGTAATTAGCCTTCCTCTCCTCTTCCCCCTCTGATTATTAGTTTCTTGCTGAGTGATATGATAATAGTGTTGCCATAACAAAGCCAGTATTTTATAATACTCTGTGGGGTCTGATCTGTCACTGTTATTCCAGGTGTAAGGGGGGAGGTGCTGTGGTGTCACTGGTACCACCAAGCCTCTCTGGTTCTGAGACGTGGGCTTTTCAGGCAAGAGCACAGCATCCAGTTTTTACTTCTTCATGAGTCACACTCTTTTGATCCTTAACTGTTTTATTCCTCTTGACTGAAATCCCTCTAATTTTTCTATGTAATCCCATTAATGAGATAGCATCATTCTTCTGACAGAGGCTCCAGACATCTAATTTTATTGCACAGTTTTAACGTAAGCCTCAGCTGGCACCATCTTGTTATGGGAACTTGACACATGCAATTGCTTTGCTGTTCAGAGGTTTGGGCATTGGTTTTCTTATGCGATTGCTCTTTTCCTTGGCCTTTTATTGCAAGGCAGGCTTCTCTTTTCTCTTTCATTTGGCTTTAGCTGCTGAATCCTGAAGAAACAAAGCTTTTCTGCTGAGATCCAATCTCATTCTGTAATTGAATGGGATGGTTTTAAGAATAGCAGAGAAATGTCTTGCTTGAAGTAATCTAGGGGGAACCCCCACAAAATCTGGAAAGTTAAATAATTGAACAAATTCAGAGAGCTTCTCTTTCCTGCCCAATTCCAGATCTGATGCAACTTTGTTGCCATCGTGTTTCCTAAAATATACATTTTTTTTTTTTTTTTTTTTTTTACACGTACAGCGGAAGGCTTTAAGACTCATTCCTCCTGTTACTGCATGTCTACACCTGCCTGCTTGGGCTGGCTGTACTGTCGCTGTTCCCACCCTTCTAGACTCGTGGGCATGATTTCACCAAACAGGAGAAATAGAGAGTAGTTGCATTGATTTGCAGCACAGAGCTTTAGGCGCACATGTTTTGGAGTTTGTGGTGCTGGTTGCTCGGTGAGACAGGGGTTGACTTGGAGGCCGTAGTTCCCAAAAGGCACCTTCTTGCCCCCCTTCCCCTCCTTTCCCCACCAGTCTTGTTTGCAAATGGGGAGTGACAGGCCTGCACCCTGGGGTTGGACTGTTGCAGCCCCACTCAGCAGACAGCGTGAAATGGAGCAGGATTTCTGGGTACAATAAAACACTTGGACTCTGGGTTTTTCCTGGGGGGTCGTTTGCTTTCGTTTGAGCCATGGTGTACGTGAGGTGAGAGGCAGGTCTCTGGCCCCAGAGGAACCACAGCTTCTCATCCTCCTCCAGCTAAGACCACCGTGGCAGGGCAGTGGGATGCAGTGCCCAGAGGGTTGTCATCTCTCTGGCAGCTGCGGTTGAGCACCCACATGTGTGCTGCCTCTTCCCTGCAACGGACATGGTGTTTGTGAATGCTGAAGCACCAAGTGTTAAGGTCAGTACCTGCTCTGAAGAATGAAAAAACCCAACTGGCTGATTGTATACCTGTAAATGGCAAGCCTCAGCTTAAGCTAAACCACCCTGTGCTTGGGAAGGACACAAAAGAGTGAGAATAAGTCTTTTGTTTTTCCTAGCTGGACCACACTTTCAATCACAGGTTCCTAATTTGCTTTTATTTAAATAGAGCATGTTTCTGTATACAGGCATCAGTGTGATTTAGATGGGTGTATATAAAAATGTGTCCATGCTTGTTCAGATCCTAAGGATTTTGATTAGACTGTGGCTGTCCTGCTTGCAGGTCTTTCATGTCAACTGTTGTGCACTCTTGTGTTTCAGCTGGAAATCTCCTCTTCCCTTATCACAACACTAAGTACCACCAGATGGAAACTGAAAATCTGGAGTATCTCCAGAAAATAAGTTGCGCTCTACTCAGAAATACATGCTTTCTCTGTGCCTTTTAAGAGATTTTGTTTAAGTTTTGTGTGTTTTATTCTTCTGTAATGTCCAAATCGGCTTACACTGATTCTAATGTTTCTTGATTTCTGTCCCTTTGAGCTATGGTGGTGGCATGAAGGGAACAGCCTAAATGACTCTCTCTTCTGCTGTAGCTTTTCCAGGCACTGCTGCAGTAATGCAAAAGGACAGAGGTTAAAAATGCTGCCTGCGATTTTTGAAGTAGTGTCATAGGTTTAACCTTTTTTTTTTTTTTCTTTCTGTTGGAAGGCTCTTCAAAGTGAAGTCAGTGCTGAATAATCAGTAGCTCGTTGTTATCCACCTGGGTCAGGCGATCTTATTCCTCCAGTTCCCACCAGTGGAAAAGCTTTTCTCAGCAGCCTGGGAGGCTGAGACGAGAGGAGCATAAACAGTGCAAATAATTGCATTCTTAAAAGTATGCTTTTATTAAATGGGAAAAAATATATTAATGGTATGGCTTTTGCAGGCATGATACTCATTGCTAGCCTGCCTCATTGGATTGAGTTGGTGAGATTAGTAATTCAGGCTTTGTGGAAAGTATGATGTTGAAATTTCTGCGATGGTGTATCTTAGTTGAAGATCAACGAAAGTCTTGTTTAGCAATTTGTATAAATGGCATTAGAGTGGTAGTGGCGTTTTAAAATCAAGTCTTGCACATATTGATAGAGATTTAAAAAACAGCTAAGAAGTAATATAAATAAATGGAACTTGGTCTTTCAGAATAGTTTAATTGCTTCACTCACAAGGCAAAAAGAAAATGGTTCCTGTACTAACCTTGCTGCAGGGTGGTGACTACAGTGGGGTTTATTTGGTGCCTGTATAGCAGGAAGGAGCCATGGCCACAGTTGGGCTTCCTTGGCACAGTGTAGTGTCAGCAGTTAGGTACCAAGCTTGATTGTTCCAACTCTGGGACACACCTGATGTTGTTACACTTGTGTCAGCCTATTAACTGGATTTGAGGTGTTTTCTGGGTGACCTGGGCAGTGCCTGAGGGGCCTTAACCTGTGCAATGCCAAGGGCCTGCCTCTGCATTCCTGCAGCCTGCCCTCCAGTTGCAGCTCTGTGCCCTTTCACCAAAGCCACTGCAGCAGCCTGTTGCCCTTGTTGCTGCTGCTCTTCTCCTGGCCTTGCTGGCTGCTGGCAGGACTTTTTTATTTTCCCTTTTTTCTCTCTGTCTTTCTCCCATTTTTCTTCTTTTCTCAGCAGGAACTTTCACCGTTAGAGACCATGTATGCCATCAACTGTGGGCCCTACTAATAAATCTCTGCACATGAAACTGTCTCAACATGCTTTGAGCAACAGGATTTACACCAGTGAAGCAGAGGCTGGAAGATAGTCTGCAAGGGAAAAGCTCGTAATGAGTTTATAGAATGAATAGCGAGTAATATTGATCGTGATCCGATTATGATCCATAGAAATAAAATGTTTCTCATTGGGATACTTATTAAATAAATAAAACATTGTCTTAAAATTGCCCTGCTAGGCCTGATTCTAATTCCTTCTGTAAGAGAGTCATTTAGGAATAATGTCTGCTCAGATATTACTGCCTATTTATAGTTTTCTGCCTTGTTCATTTTGATTGCAAAGGCCTTGCAGCAGG
This sequence comes from Fregata magnificens, assembly GCA_013389945.1. Taxonomy (NCBI): domain Eukaryota; kingdom Metazoa; phylum Chordata; class Aves; order Suliformes; family Fregatidae; genus Fregata; species Fregata magnificens. The sequence goes on along the minus strand of WAAD01021892.1, from coordinate 309,162 downwards.
ACTGTCTCTTACCACATGCTTGCAAAATACCCCATTTCTACTCTACCCTAGATGCCTCTACAACAAATTTATTAATGCTGTGTTGCTGCTTTTATTGGTCATTGCACTTTTAAAACTTAGACTGCTGTTGTTTGGTGTGGGGTTTTTGTTTGTTTGGGTTTTTTTTTCCCCCTCTAGATCAGACTTTCCCAAGCTGTTTTCCCCAGCATTTCTGTCCTATGCAACCTCTGCCACTGGTGTTGCATCCTAATCAGCTCAGCCATGGCAATGGCCAAATACATTATTGCTTTAGCTTTCAGGAGACAGCGAGATTGCGTGCTCCCCGTCTCCTGCGCCTGGTGGCCCCTCAACATTCAGAAAATGTCCAAATTGATGAACCATCCTCTCAGCTTCTTGCAGCCCAACAGCCTACACAGCGAGGTTTTGGTGGTGGCAATCCCAGCCTCATGCCTGTTCCCCTTCATTGCTCCTCAAACCCGAAATTTTTGCTCCAGCCAGCTCAAAAGTAGGCGAATGGCTCCCCTCTGCTGCACTGTTACTGTGCATGGGTTAGTTTTGTGTGTCTTGATACCCAATCAGTCAAAACTAATGCAAAGAGAACATTGTCTCTCATTTCAATACCCAGAGACCAAGGTGGTCTTTCCTGTTTGTACTGTCCTGTTGGCTCAAAGGGGCTGAAAATGTGCCCTAAGACTTTGAGATGGGGAAATCCAGATGACATAAATAGGTGGTTAACAATCTAGTGTGTTACTTAAATTTCCATAGATAATTTAAAAACCCTACTCCTCGTGAACATTTATTGCTGTTTTGGCTACTGAAACCATAGGTGGCTGGAAGCTGCACATATTCTTCAAAGCACCTCACTTTATCCTTATAAAGCTTAATAAAATGTTATGTTTGCAGCTATAGCATGGTCAGGGATGGTTGCTTTGACTGCAGGTTTATCCAGCTGTAAATACAAGTCCAGCTAGCTGCCTGGTCTTCATTACTATTTTGTAAGTCTGTAATATTAAGATGGCCATTAACTTTAATAAATAAACAAATTAAAAAAGTGAGACAAGTTAAACTGTACCACCACTCCCCAGCCTACTGTCTCCCGCCGTGTTTAATGTGAGCGTGAAGCACAGAGCTTATTTTCTTCTTGCTTCATTAAAGGCCTTCTGTTGTTATCCTTAAGCATTACATATTTTGTACTGTGAATTGAGAGCTTGTTTTTCTGCTTCTTTCTCCCCTCATCAAATGATCCAAAAGGATGCATGTGAACTCTTGCATGGGGCAAATCTTAACAGCTTCAGTATATTTAGATATAGTGCTTGTTGGTGAGAGATACAGAGGCTTTAATGATGTGTTTTCCAAAAGTGAAGTGCATCAAATAAACTAATGCCCCAATAAGTATGCTATGTGAAGATGAAGTATTTTGTTTACTTTTTCNGGGGGCTTAATACTGAAGTTGGGGAAGAGTAAACTGCTTGCAGAAGCCTTACACATGACTGTATCCCAGAATGCTTTAGAGAATTTGGCCAAGTCTTGTTCTAATATTGAAAACGGAGAGTTGCATGTGCTCATTTCTTTGTCAGAACATGACTGTATGGTAAGGTCCTGCCCTGCACCTGTGAAGTTAATGAGAGCTTTGTCGTGGGCTCCATTGTGAGCATGGTGGGATGTAGCCATGCAGGATGGCAGCCACCTTCAGGTAGCACATGCTGCATGGTGTTTGGCACTGGCTGCTCTCAGCTTTCAGCTTCAGAGAGGATCTCTTTTGCATATGATTTTTTTTATTACGTGCACGGAAAGCCTATTTATGTCAGTGAGGATTTATGCTTTAAAGGAGTGCAGAGGAGCTAATAGAAATATGACGGGTAGATGCAAGTGGAGAATGTTGTTAAACTGTCATAATGCTTCACTTCCTGAAGTCCAGGAACCTTAGGTGGAGAATATAAATTGGCTAAAGCAATTGAGTTAATCTTAAACTGAGCCTGCTTTAAATAGGACCTTCTGCAGTGTTCAGTTTTGCTGTGTTGGATGTATTTGGGCATAATTTTATTTGCTTACTGGTAAAGTGGCAAGACTAACGTATTCTGAGAGTGGTGGAAGTTATGTCCTGTCAGATATGTTGGTGGTATTTTTTTTTTTTCTTAGCATTTGCACCGGTGACATTTTTTCAAGCCATGGTTCAGGTAAAAGGCATCTTGTTATTCAGGAAGTTCGTACATCCCATCTAAAAATGGTCATGTATTTCAGTCAGCTTCATGTTTCTGCTTTAACTACCTTTACAGGAGAAAGTATATGGCTGTTTTCTACATACAGTGGAGCAATGTTGCTCTGAATACATGTATATTAATTAAAGGAAAACAGTTTTGCCTATTTCTGTTTACTTTGGATTTTCATTAAGAATGTGGATCTCAAACCACTTTAAAGAGTTCCATAAAAAGAATAAGATGGCCACCTCAGGAGGAGAGCACTGGTGACAGGGAGGACAGGAGGATTTCTGGGAGCTGCCCTGCATGTTGGTGGCCAGCACAGGGCTTGAACTACCCTGGCTGCAGGGCCTTCTCCCTGTGGTTCCCCTTGGATTTGCTTCAAGAGGGAGGGAGCTCAAGACTGGGCATGTTGTGAGGCAAATTAGGGAGTGAGCTGGGTTTCATAGAGAGATTTGCAACAAAAATAGTCGTGTGTGTGCACACTCCCAGGAGGACTAGAGGATTGTGTCCCCTACTCCTTGGGCTGAGTAGGAGGCTTCCAATTATTGTGGACCATGCAGATGATGCCCAGCCTGGTCCCCTGGGAAGAGAGGTCTCCCTGCCAAGTCCTGACGATTGGCGTACAGGGGATCTCCTCAGCTGTTCCTGGGAGTGAGGCCCAGGGTCCCTGGCTTTGTGTGTGGAGTGACCTGTTCCAGCACTACTTTGGCTTGCATGAAGAAATAGGATCAGAAATGTCACACCAGGTAAGCCAGTTGCCTCAGATACGTGTTCCTGCTCATGTTCCTTGGCAGTAGGCTGCAGAAAATATTCCCTAAACAACAAAAAACCCTTGAAAAATGCAAGGAAATAAAAAGTCACAGCATCCATTAGCACCTTGTGCTTTACTCCTCCCCTTGGTGCATGTATTGTATTGCCTGCACAACCATTGTGTACCTTACATTTCTTCTTATCGCTGTAGTTCTGTCCCTGTAGTGGATGCAGTGAGTCCCAGTGAAGAAAATGGGTGACGATGCATGATATGGAGCCTGGGAAAAAGGGTTTTTAACATAAACAGAAGTCCCTTTGGCTGGAATTGAGTGCTTCCTTTGGCTTCAGAGCTTTGATGTTATTAGTTGCCTTTGATTCAACAGAAGCTTGAACTGGAAGTCATCAGCCCTTAATTTTGTTAGCAAATGGTATTTATCGGCAGAAGTAATCTAAATCAAACTTCTTAATGTAAAACAAGGCACTAAACAGTTTATATTTCAATTAGTTATGGAAGAGATAGTGATTGACATTCAAAGAGCACTGTGTAAAATGCAAATATATAGGAATTAAAAATGCTCCCTGTGACCTGGTTGAGAATGAGCACTGGCCATTCCTGAATTTCACCCTTGCTTGTAAAAGCAACTGGGAAACTTGGGAGGTACCAAGGAGGCTAGGCACTGTGTGCTGGTGAATGCTCAGTAGCTCTTTACTATGTATCATTTGTACTTTTGTAGTATTTCTCACCCAGAAAGATCCCCAAACACTTTCTAAAACAGCTCTGTTGTCCTCTGCTGTTCAGCTGCCGTTCTCAGCCGGCAGTCCTGTTTGCAGAGGTCAAATCAGCTCACCAAAGCTCGGGGGAAGGCTGTGTGGGCATACCGTACTGTGGATAAAATATGCTAGGGAAAAACTAAAAAAGATGCTGAGAATTAAAATACAGACTTCTATTTAGTAGTAATGCCTTGAAAAAAGGTACTAAAAAGCAATGTATATTAATGAAATTCCTTTGCATCAAACTCCATGGAACACTTTTGTATCTTGAAACCCAAATGTGGTTTTTTTGTCAGTTCTAGAAATCCCACTTTTCAGGGTACTTGGAGCTGTTGTCTAATTATGGCTGTCTTTGTAGGAGATAGCATACCAAAATAGTTTTCTCTCAAATAATATTTAAATATTTAAAAACAATTTAATCTCTCTACAGCAGGAAATATTTAAATTTTGAAATTCTGAATTTCCAGAATTCCTTAGGAGATAATCTTCAATTACACAAATATATAGTGCATGCCATATAGTGTATGCCAATAAGTTCTATCTTTTGCAATCTGGCACAAAGCCAAGATACCAGGATGAAGCACAGTGGCAACTCTAAGGTTCTAGATAGCTACAGATGTGTTAGGATTTAGGATGTGTTAGGATTTTTTACGCTGTAGAAAATATTGTGCTCGTCACAATTGCTCGGGCAAAGCCTTCTGGTCATAGGAGCTAATTGCTTCCATAATAATTAAGGTTCAAATATCTAAGACCTAATAGCTTTTGACGTATGAAAATTAAAATGAGATTGAAATTTATTGTAGTGGTTATGCCGAGCAGATGTTGCAGTCACTGTCGATTGTTTTGTTCTAGTGTGTCCTTGAGAAACATTTCCATCTCAGTGCAACTGTTTCAGTATAAGGATGGCGCTGTGATTTGTGTTGCTGGAGAGTACAGGGAAGCTGGTGCTTCTCCATGGCCCTTAGGGCATACGGGCCCTGCTGTGGGCTGGCTCTCAGGAGGAGAAGGCACCCTTCCTTCATAGCACATGAAGATATTCTTTAACAAAATCAGAGAACTTCTGGTTCTGCGGCTGTTGCTCCCTCGTATTATTGCAGTGGGCTCCTCCCCACTCAGCAGCATGAAACGTGCTGGGAGAGGTGTTGGCAGATCTTTTTTTAGGCTGCTTTTTCGCAACAAAGACATGTGTGCTTATTCTGTGAAGGTATTCTGTGTGGCTCTTCCCTTGAAGCCATGGATATTGTTTCTTTGATTTCCATTAGAATACTGCAAAATTTGCATTTGGCACTGGCTATGCACTGCTCACACTTGTTTGAGCCAACATGAGCCTTCTCAGGAATTTGTAATCTCTGCTTACAGCTGTACTATGCCCAAAACCATCAGTTCTTATTTTGGGGCTGCTCCTCTGTGCTGAAAGCTTCCTGCTGAAGCAAATGACATTGGCAAAAAAGGAGGCTGAAATGGATTACAGATCCATTCTTCTGTAGATGAGGTACCGTTGGCCGCATTCATAGAGGCACAGGCTGGCAGAATGTAGATTAATGTTGCAATCACAAAAATATTATGTCATCTGAGAAAAGAATGTCCTGTGTGTGCCACCTCTGTTTCTGTTGGTCCCAGGAGTAATCCTGTTCTCCTCGTACTATTGCAATATAGTCTGCAATGCAGTGTGATGTATAAATAGATTAGCTTGGAAGAGGAAAGAAATTTTTCCATTCCTGGGGTTGGTTCTCAGTGTCTGAGACTAATAACTTTTTTTTTCATTAAAAGATTTTTTTTTTGCATAGTTAATTAAATGTTCATAACAATAACCATCTTTAGGCACTACTTCTGGGCAATTTTAAGGCTTAATGTATGTTATCTATTGCTGATCAACTACCTTTATTGTAATCTATTGTGAATATTTGGCTTCAGGCTTGTGGTAATTCAATAAGCTTTCTTCTCTGAGATTCTAGGTTGTATAGGAATAACAAATGCAACAGAGGTATGATTCTTTTTTTTCTTTTTCCTTCTTTGAAATTGATCTGTCTCCTTTCTTAAAGTTTACAGTCTGGTTTGGAAAATCAGTAAGTACTCCTAGGTTAAGAACTTTCCTTGTGCTGCTAACCCTTAGGTTCTTAAATCTCTGGTATTGACCTTTAATCATTTCACAGCAGGATCCTGTTAAATGATACATATTGTCACTCAAATAAGATACTGAATTTCACAGCAAAGTAAATTTGGAATTAAGTTTATGAAGTTTTATCAGTGAATGAAAAACTAATGTTGAATTGGTAGTGTCCTGTTAACTTTGATAGAACAGAATACTGTCTTACACCCACTGAGAGTATGGTTTATCCCTTTTTGGGAGCTGATGTTCATTTGCTTGTTAGATATCAGGGTTGCTTTTTGGCTGCTAGAGCATAGCATACTGAGGAAAAAAAAAAATGAGTTAATCAGCTGGAAGATGGTCTTAATTCATTATGCTCTTCAGGTTTTTTCACCTGTAAGGCCATGATTACATGATCTTCTCAAGATTTAAATGGCATGGCAGTGACCTGCACTTGATAATAACAAACTTGGGTTGTGGATAACCTTACATTTAATAGGTGCCCATACACAAACATTTCAGGTAGAAGGAAACTACTTTAACTTAAATGAGCAAATTTTGGAAGACGAGCAAGTTAAAAGTGTCTTTATAACTGTACTATATAAAATTCACTGAAGATTCATTGAACTGTTTGAGAAAGATTTATCAATGAGTAGCTATTAGGTAGGATTTTTTTTTTTCATCCTCAGGGACTTGTTTTATTTCAGTGTGTGTTGTGGTTTTCCCTGTCCCCCAATTTATTTTTCAGTAGCAGAGAGAAAACAGGAGGGGAAAAAGCAACCTTCAAGTCAGAAACAGATTTAAATGAATATCTCCAAGATCAGAGAAGGATCTGTGTAAAGATTGGTGTAGTTGAGTACTAAATTGGGAGAGGTGATAAGAAAGGACAAAATAAAATAAGGTAGGAAAATATGTGTGTTGTGATTATTTTGAGAATGTCATTGAAGTTGATTCTGAGCATCTTCTGGGACAGGATGGGCAGAAACCAAACTGGTTCTAGTTCTTTATGGAAGCTGCTTTTTTGACTGGATTATCTATAGGCTGGGACTAATTGTCCTATGCTGATACGTCTGACTCGTTCTTACAAATAGCACAATAATACACTTCAGCTTTGTCAGCTATTTGGAACCACAGTGGCCAGAATCCCTGTGGGAATCATTGTTAATGGGATGCAGTTTTTGGGTTGGCATTGCTATGGTATAAATTGGCATACTTCCTTTGACTTGACTGCTATGCTAAGTTATATTGTCTAAGAATTTGGCCTTTTACTTTGACATGTGGCTTGAGATTCCTAATGATTGAAAGCAATCTGTTAATGAAATCAGAGTAAATGAGTACAGCTTATGTGAACCAGTGCGAACCAGTGCTGTTTGTCATTCATTATTAGGCTGAAGTGTTAAAAAGAGTAGGCAATTCTTGAAATGATTTTTATGAAACAGCCTGCTGGTGATTTAAAGAAAGGTATGTTTTCACCCCAGAGCTTTGCCTTGAGTTGCATTTGAAGGTCTTCATAAAATGACAAACAAATTGTGTGACTTTGCATTGCCAAGTGGGGAAATATGCTATATGCCTAATAAATATATTGTATATATAATTTAAGTTTGGAATAGTTTACAGCACTTCCTTAGAAATACTGAGGATAAACTGAATGACTTTAATTACCAGTGACTTACTGATGAACTGCTCAAAGGTTTTTGTTCTGCAAGACTTTCCCTATCTGTGTATATAGCTTTTTGTTCAATGTTATTACTTTTATGCAGACAGTGCACGTTTCCAGGGTGAAACTTGTCCCAAAGCAAGGGACTAGCGTACAGCTATTGCTGTAGCTGTGCTCCGAAGAGGGTTTAACACAGGGTGGGTGCGTGAGCGTTGGCTGGAGTGGGAGGCATGTCTCTATCGACAGCTCCATGCTGCTCCTCCAAGGTAGGATGCAGGTGTGCGGGCACTGGCCGCCCCTGAAGTCCTGGCTGTCCCATCCCGCAGCAGCTGCCCTGTGCAGGGACGTGTGGCATGGCTGCTGGCCGTGCCACCATCGGGGGCGAGAGGCCTGAAATGCGCTCCAGCAGCTGCTCTGCGTTACTCGGCTGGGTGGTGCTGCTCGGCCTCTCAGTGGAGATTCTTTGAGTGATTACAGCCTGTGAGGAACTCGCCTGCACGACCTCCCACCAAGCCCCAACTGCCCCGGGCACGGCCTCACACTGCCGCTGTCTGACACTGCTGTGTTGCACGACTGAGTGTTTTCGTGCATATTTACATGAGGTGCAAATGTGGTCCTTTTTTGGGGGGGTAGGGGCAAGGAAAACCTATGGTAGGATTTCTGTGGCCTGCTCCTGCTCAGCAGCTGTAGTTGTGTCAGCTTTTCAGGTTCTATGAGTGGTAATGTCATAGGCGAGTGAGCCTGGGTTTAAATAAGTAAATAAATAAATAAATGGCAATCGAACAGACCCCAGATTTGGGATTTCTGCATGCGTCCCTGGGATGCTCACCCCACCCGTCAGGGACGGGGCTGCCCCAGGTCCAGCATGGCCTGTCACCTCCACGCACCTGGGGCCCTTCGCTGGGGTCTGCCCCAGGGCTGTGGTGGGGCTATGGCAGGGCCGTGTGTTTCTCGGTGGCTGCTGGCTGTGTCAGGTGGAGCAGGGGTGGGTTTTGTGTGTTCTCCACCTTCAAGTGGCCCCATCTTTTAGGGCCAGGCGGTCCCTCCTGCCGTCTGGGGACGGAGGAGGGTGAGGATGTGTCCAGCCTTGTCCCGGGCCTCAAAGACCCGCGCTGGCCTCTGCGCTCTGATCCCAGTTTCCCCAGGCCCCGGCAATGCCCCACAGAAGGGGCTGGGGCCGGTACGAGACAAGTCCTGAGGCTCCTGTGTGTGCTCTGAGATGTCTCGCCATCTTCGAAATGAGCAGCTGCCTGTGCCCGAGGGCTGTGGTGTGACCACCTGCAGCTTTTCTGCAATCTCTATCTTCTTGGTAACTCAACAGCAGTAAAGCCTTCTTACCCCCTCCAAAAAGAAACAAAAGAGAGCCCTCTGGGGTGTCTTTGGGTGGAGGGAAGGCCAGAGAAGCCATCCCTTTCCTCAGATCTCCCTTGATGGCCCTTTCAAGGAGGCTTGCATGTCGCTGTAGGCCTGAAATCAGACATTGGTAACTCGTGACCATGTGAAATACTCTCATCAAGAGTTTATGCAGTGGGAATTAAATTCCTGTCATTTCAGACAAAAGAGTTTCAACTTGAGTCCTCCACTCTGACACTAGAGGACTCTCTGAAAGTTTATTTTGAAACCAGAGGAGAGAAGTTTAGGTAATTTAGCCCCTAGACTTTGTAGTGTGAGCCTTGTGAACAATTGTGAGGCACTCTTGCTGACTCTTTCAATTTCTTAGCATGCCCTCATTTTGCAGTCGAGTCATCATCTTCTGCCATGTGACTCAGTATGGCACGGCTGGTGGGTGCCTTGCTGGGGACGGGTGAAGAGCGGCGAGGCAGGGGCAGGCTTGTGATGGTTGAGAGCCCTGCTTGGCATTTGCACTGCAAGGCAAATGGCCAAGGAAGGTGCATCTTTCAATTAAATATTTAAAAACTACTTTGCAACACATTTCATAAGATTATTTTTATTCCAGTTAGCTCCTCAGTAAAGTGGTGAATTTTATTTTGGAATGAGACACAGAGATTCTGATTACAGAGATCCTTCTGTAATTTTTTTCCTCTCTTTCAATTAGGTTGCATGTTTGCTCTCCGTTAGTACTTACCTTCATATCAGTATGAATGCAAGAGGTTATAGAAGTGCATGATGTTTCTCACGTTGTAGCAGCTTTCTGCATACCAACCCCTTTGCCCTTTTGACTACATGGAAAACTATAAATGTGTCATGCAGGAAGATTTAAATGAGTGCTGTTAAGGTCCCAGATGCTCATTCCAGAGCTGCAATTTCTTAAGAGCTGTCTGAGCTTTACCTTACGTGCAGCCATTACAGTCATGCCGACTGAAATCCTGCTAATTATTTTGGAGACATTTTTGTATGATGTGTCTTGAGAAAGGAGTCTGAGCATCTGTGAAACAGATGAAGTGAAAATTCCTCTGGCGTCTATCGGCAAACATAAGCAGGTGGAGAACATCCAAGTTTCTGCAGCTGAGGGAGGGGCTCCAGGAAACATGGTCGTTTGCAGCACAGAGGGGAAGAAAAAAAAAAAAAATTGCTTATATATCTTCATTGGATGGTGCTGTGTCATAAGGCCAGTCCAAGAACAGCAGCTTTCTGCTTCATTTCAAGTGCTATTGTAACTCGATTGTCAGATTTGTACAGGAAATGAACAGGACACTGCAGACCCTCTAAGACGCAAACTGCTGAATCTAGAGCTGTACACTGCAAATAGGGCTCATTTCTCAGTTTGAAGGGTGTTACAATGTTTGCAGTTCTTGGCTGTGTGGGGTTAACCAAGGTGATCACTGAAATACATTGCTGCATCAATCTCCGAATTGTAGTATTCCTGAAAATCAAATGGTTTGTATGTTTTAAGGCAAACCCAGGAATTTAGAAATAAAAAATATGCTGCTGGTGCCCACTAAAGGAAATGTGTGTGGTAAGAAGCTGTTTTTGCTGCCCAGGATGAAAGGCCAGCTGGCATCAATTAGCACTTTATACATATGCACTTTTATAGAAATAATTTTTACTGAGCAGGTCTCAAAGCCTTTTGGTGTTACTTAGTTAATCCTCATAATGGTCCTGTGCAGCGCTGTACCATTATACATGTGGGCAGACTGGAAATCGGGGAAGTTTGTGACTAATCTGTAGTTGCACAGTGAATCAGTTCTGTCCTGTCCTATCTGTCTTTGCAAGGCAGCACTACCTTCACTCAGAAAGGAAACCAAAATACAACATAAAAGTTATGGCAATGGTTATGTGGTATGTTTTAGAACATCCTCCATGAAGCAATGCCTATAAACAGTGTATGGGATAGAAATAAGTTTGTTTATTACATGAAGGACAACTATAAAGGATTAAGTAATTTGTACATTAATTGACTTCTCTACTTCAAGTGAATTGTTGATGTACTTGGATAATTGCATAGACAAAGAATGACATTTCCCAGTACATGAAAGGAAGCTTTGCCGCCTTCTCAAGAAAAAAGAGAGACTGGAATTTTTTTTATAATGCTTTCTTCTTCTAAGAGCATGACTATGCTAAAATGCAGGCGTGCCAAATTCGACCCTGTGTGTGAAATGAGCAAATGTCCTTCACTACTTTCTCTGAAGTTTGCACCCACTTAAAACAATCTGCAGTCTGTTTTCCATAGTAGTCTTTAAAGGCCAAGAAAGTGCAATTAAAAACACACAAATATGTGGCTAATTCAGTAGTTCCTCAGTGGCATGATCTGACCCTTGGATGAGAGCTTGGTACCTTGCTTTATGACTTTATGGTGCTTGGGTTGTCTGTCCCTGTCACGCGTGGGTGGGGAGGAATTGCGAGAGACTGCAGGCTGTAGTTGAGAGGGAGGTGTCAGAAATGTCATCCCTAAAGTACAGGGCCTTTCCCTATAAGATACCAGGGTGATAAGGAGGAGTTTTACTTTTTGTCCTTCTTGGTTCCCCCTCTTCCCCCCGGAAGGTTGTTATAAAGGGAGCAGGGAATTCATAGAAAAAACTGCCTAGTTCCCTAGTATCTCATGGTCCTGTTGAAATCAGACAGTATTTAGACAAATTATCCTGTACCATGCCTGACTGTAGCCTCAAGATATGAACAGTGCTGCTTTATTTCCATCTGACAGGAGGTATGACTGATGGTATAAATGAGGATCATCATTGTGAATGAGCTGGAGATGCCCCGTGGCTTAACCCTTGGGTTTGGTTAAACTGGTGTGTTGGTTCACGTCTCAGGGCTATCTTTCCAATTAATTCTCCCAAAGCTGATGCGCTGAATAACATGACATGTATTAGGGTGTATGTGTCAGGTGATGGTGAAAGTGCTGCCTGATTATACAGATATGAAAAGATGTTTTTAATAGAGCGCTGTATATTCATAAGCAAATTCCCTATTCATTTTATAGCAGTACAACTCCACGGCAACTGCATTAAACTTGTGGAATTGCTCTGATATCCCACTACTGCAATATAAAGCACTGTTTTAAGTTCCTCCAGAATGAGAGGAGTGTTACATAAAAAACCCCCTACATACTATGTAATATAGGAAACATATTGTTCATATTCTACCATGTGAAATCTGTTTCGTATTTCTTTTGCTGAGTGTCCAGATCACCACAAATGGTTGTGGCTATTGCTGTATAGCACAAAGCAAGCCATGGTCTTTTCATGTCTGGAACAGTTTGACATAATCAACATCTATCTAAGATATTTAAGATGCTTATTCAGCATCTAAAAAAAGCTATGGCTCAGGCTGCTATTCCCAATCGTAAAATTCAGGGATCTTTAGAAAATGAAAGCCCCAAAAAAGCCATGCATTCCTCACAAATAATATATATGTTACCATTAACTTAATCCAGTGTTTCATTCTCCCCCTTCTCAACGTAAAAGAAGGGTAAGATAGTGTTGGCCACTGTTGTCCTGATTCCCTTATAAAGTGTCAATAATGCCCAGATCCCTGACTTGTCCCTGTATCCAGCTGTACACCCGATGAATGGATTCAGGCAGGAGATGGGTACGAGGTTCAGGTTTCACATCATTAAAAAAGTGTGTCCCTACAGATCTTCTTTTCGGACCACTTCTTGGTAAGAGCAGGCAGCTTCAGTTTAGATTTCAGATTTTGCATTGAGGATACAGACCCTGACTATATAGTACTGTCCATCTCTGAATTATTTTGTAGAGGCTGTACAGAAAAACTAGGAGAGTGGTTATGCTGGATATATAGCAGTGCACTCTGGTACCATGACTAAATCCTCATGGTTTCCTTGAGGTAAGAAATGAAGTTACTTCGTTTTACCAAAGTTTCGGTGAATCAAAATTGATTTACCTGGTTCATTTCAATGTGGAGGGATGACAGAAGTGGACATTGCCTCCACCTTTTTTTTTTTTTTGACACTGGTATATTTACCTTTGCCTACATCTAAGCACAAGATTTAATCAGGTTTCATGTATTTCCTGGGGGTAAGGTATACATGTGAAAGGTTGTGTGCACACAAGAACAATTCCAGTTTACTATGTGGTATTTTTAGCATCCTTCAAGACAACTAAAATGGGCACCTGCCTCAAAGCAGATCAAGGCAGTTTTGCAGGGCTGTGAGCAATATGGATTTGTCTTAGACAAGTAGCATTGGCTGGAGATGTTACTTCCACATTTATGAACAAATTCTTTTTTTTAACAAATTCTCCAAAAGATTGGTTCAAACAAACACTTTTCCAATTTATTTTGTTTTTTTTAAAAACAAAGAAAATAAATTATCCTTATAATGTTCGTAATTTTCCTTTTTTCTTTTGAAGCCCACAGAAATAATACTATCTTGGGGCCCTTTTGTTCCTCTTTGCAGAGTGCCATGAAGAAAATCGGTTATTGCCTTTTTTCTCTGTCATTTTCTTTAGATTGAATAGAGATTGATTGCTCTTCTGGGATGCGAAAAAACAGGCTGTGTTGTTCTGTGATAATCTGTGCAAGCAGCAGTGGAGAGTATGAAGCAAGCAGTTCAGTGGTGATCTTGATTATCAATGAATGTAGATTCAATTAAGTCAATTTACTTATTTCCTGTTCCTACAGTCAGTTCTCCTGCTTTCACATTGTCTGGAAGCTGCTTTTTTAATCATAGTTTTAGATACAATTTTTAGTCCTGTTTGAAGCTCGTGAAGCCTTTGATATTGGTAGTAGTTAGATTTGTCTGAAGGGTACTATTGCATGTTATGACTCCTGTTTGTTTTTTCCTTTTCTATCCATTAAATAGCATACCTTTGACACGCAGATGCTGACGTTGGCATTTTGTAGATACACAGATACTAGCAGAAACAAAGATAAATTGCTCATTAAAGCTATTAACAGAAGAAGCTGCAAAGCAGAGAAAGATGATTTGAAAATTCACAGTGATCAGATACTTCTTGTGGTACTTGCTTATTTTTTTTATATTTGCATATGCAAACAGGCCCAACAGGCACAGTAGTGGTTGTTTACTGGCAGAAATACTCCCTTGCAACCACAGTTGGTGTAACTGCATATGCAGGCAGAGCCCACTGATGTTCTGTGTATTGCATGTCCTGAGTAGTCTGTAGAACAGAAGTTATAAAAATTACTTCTTAACAGTTTGTTTCCAATGGCTTTTCTCACTCTAAGGAAATGTTTTTGTTCTTTTGTTATGTATTTTTATGCTTACTTGCTTCTTGGCATTCAGTTCCCCATAAAATCAACATCTATGTTTAAAAATATTTTTTAAAGGCAGGCTGTCATAAAATGCATATGGGTGTGATGGTATTAATTTAAAATGATGTGTTCCAAAAAAAAAAAAAAAAACCCCACAGAGGTGAACTCATTTTAGAAACATATATCCATACAATGCAATATATGTTTACCTAAAGAATGTTACTAACCACCTCTAGGGATATTACCAAGGAGAGAGGCAGCAAAAGTGAAGGATCATTCACGTGTTTGGAGGAATGGTTTTAGTTTCATGTAATCCTGTGGTATGTGTTTGAGATATATGGAGAAGTACAAGTATTTTGGCTAGTCCGGGCTTGCCTCCTCACTATCTGTATCTGCTGAGATATTTGTGTCTCATCTACACCTTGCTTATATGGGGTAAAACAAATGGACCTGGATCATCATCTTGTTCTGTATTTGACCTCCAGCAGTGGATGCCTTGAAGAAGGAGAAACTGAAAAGTAAACAAGCAGACAGTGCCTGCACCTGGCCGATTGTTCAGTGTTTAAAAGGGTGTGGGATGAAGTAGCTTGTGCCTGATCTCAGCTGGTAATCATCTTATGGATCTTCTTACAAGCATGAGATTTGATTACCTCAGGTATTTCTGTTCATGCTCACATAGCTGTAAATAACACCTGCTGTGTTACCTAACTTTGTAAAATTACCCAATTTTATAACCCTTTAACCAAGGAAGTACACTTGGTTAAAAGACGGAGCCTCTCTGTCTCAGCCAGTAACATCAGGCCAGACAAAGTAAAAGTGATTTTTCCAGCTGTGACCTCTGCAAAAGCTGATAGACTACATCTGCTACGCACTGCTCCTCAGGTGAAGGTGTCCTGCTCTGCCCATGCTGTTCCCAGTATAATATATGATGCATACCTGGCAATACAAATATATTCAAAGTTAAACAGACCAAAATGACTGCACCTGCTGGTGGTCTTATAAATGGTTTGATCATGCAATCTGGAGGGTGAGTCTGAAAGAGAGGTGCATTCAGATCAGGGCAGAGATATTTGAAATACCTCTGAATCCTCCATGTTAAGCAGAGCATTTATAACGATACTGTCGACCACAGGAAATATCTCCAGTTTCTTACTGGGTGCTTAAGTTATGGGTTACAAAACAAACATCAAATCCTGTGCGCTTAAAACCTGATTCTCTGTATTTCTCCTTGGATGTAATATCTATAGAAAATGTCATTTGAAGTGCAAGGGCAATTAAAAAGTTTTGCTCACAGAAGGGAATATTGTAAATTATTGATAAATAACTGGGCCATAGGCATAGCAATCCTTATTTCCAGTGCTAGTCCTGAAATGCAACAGCACAGTTCAATTGTATTCTGCAGTAAGTTTATGCAAATGAATTGTCTTTCATACTGATGAAAGCTGTTTTCACTCTGGGCAGGATGAAATGACTCTGTCTCATCCTGTTTTTTCCTCCCCTTTTCCCTCCACCCTGATCTCTGGGCGCGTGCTCTCATTGTTTTTTCTTTTTTCCCCTGCAATTCCTCTCTGTATTCCAGACAAGGAACCTGGTTTTAATTTTCATGTGTCATGTCTGTCTCATAAAACACACACACTGGATCATATGACTGTTGTGCAATATTAGAGTGCTGTTGAAATGAATATCACATAGAAGGACTTGTAAAGTCATCTTGAAATAAAATGGACTAAGTTTCAAATTTGAAAGGAGCAATAATTCCATACAGATGACAGAAGTAAAGATACACTGACCACGAATAACAAGTACTTTTAAAAACAGTCCTCACGGCTTTGGCCCCAGTCACTGTCACAAAAACTGCCCCACATGGCCCTGCCTGAGCATGGGCAGGTGGTGGGGGACTGTCTCAGCCCCTCGAGCAGGGCATGGTGGGACTGTTTTCATGTGCTGCCGTGGGGCCGTATTCAGCATGGTGGTGGCCCGTGTTGTGCATGGAAGAAATCAGCTATCCAGCGTTGACCCAAAGCGTCATCTTTGGATCACAGTCAGTGTCCACTTATGAAACAGCTACAAATAACTTAGTTATGTTGTTCTGCCCTGTCCTAAGGCTCTGTGTGACTAATGATTTAATAAGGTTTTACTTTTCCACATGCAGGCACAGCTCTTTGTCCAGTGTACGAGTTCAGTAACGCAGTTTCACGAAGTGTGTGGGAATTAGGCAAGGGAAGAAGATCCTTCGTGGATGTGGGCTGTAGACTTCAGTGACTGGTTTCTCTGTAAGTCTTATGAACCAGGGATATCACTGTTATTCATTCTCTTCTGCAGTCAATGCTGCATGTTTTTTGAGTATGTTGCAGCAGGAATAATTACAGGAGTTTTAAAGTAAGTAATTCAGATGAAAACACCTTTTTGCTCCCAGTCATTCAGACAATAATACACTTCCTAACATGAGACTCCAGATGGGGGTCGTACAGGTAGATATATTTCTACTGATTAAGTGGAAAGATGTGTGGATTTTAATGATGCACATTGCTGCTGAGTTGCCAAGCTGATCTGGAAAGAGTTTGTTTTCCTAGGACTCCTGCAGTGTCAACTCTACAGCACGTATTACAGCAGGACCCAAACTGTTTTCAGCCTCTTTTCTCTGGGAAGGGTGAATTGGAGCCAAAACCAGACCCTCGTTCTCTACCCTCTTCCCCTCCCTTAATTGAAGCAGCACAGCAAAGAGCCAAGCTAACGATGATCCGAAGGGTGAAAGAACAAGGGAAACTGTAAAACATGTAGGATGTTATAGAAGCAAGTTCAGAGACTTTGCCAAAATAAGCAATTTTTTTCCACCTAAGTATGAACCTGTCGTGCATGTGCTTTAGACATGATGCAAAACAGGAGGAGAGAAGCTTTTGAGTGCCCACATGGAGGGGAAGGGCTGTGCAGCTATGTGCCAACTGACAGGACACCATCATTTTGGGATGACTGTTTCCTTCAGGATAATTTTGCATTCCTGTCTTACAGAAATATGAATAGCGGCCAGAAGAAGTTCACAGAGAAGTCTGTTAACCTGGAGTACTTATACACAGTTTCCTCTTGTTACTGCTGTTACTACACACATCTGTCTTATTTGAGAAAATGTCCTTTGCTTTTCTCTTGTGCTGTGTTTCTTGATTTGCTGGCAGCTGGGTGTCCTGAATTATAGATAGCTCTCATGAACAGAATAACAAGGGATGGTCAGCGAGGGCACCCACACTGTCACGTTGCTTCATTTTTTTCCTGAGTCGGCTTTCAGGGGCATGGGTGGGGGTAAGGCATGAAGGGGCTGGAGCTAAGCAGAATATGCCCTTTATGTCTGACATGCCTGCTGAGTTTTGGTTGGCCTCTGTACTCTTACAAACTGCTTGTTTGATTAAAATGGCTGCTAGGCCATCCAAGGTTTTCCTTGCCCTTCTCCTTTGGAGCTTGCCCCATCTCCATCGTGTTGGTTTCAGATTGAGAGCAGAGGTGTGAAAGTGCCCTTTACTGCTTCTGGACATGCAAACCAGCAAGCAAAAGAAACATCATGGCCTTCCAAATCTGTATGAGAGATCACTCATTTACTGCAGAATCACAGCCCTGTGATACCAGGGGTGAGAGCATCCTGCAGTGATACAGCTCGGAGAAGCTGGGGCTGCCTGTCCTCAGTCCGTGGCTGAGGGCTGCTGCTGCCGTGGGCTTTGCTGAGAACTTTGAGGTATTTCTTCCCAGCATGCGCCAGCTAGGAGGGCTGAGCTGTTTGTCTGCATGTCTGTCCCTGCCCTCTGCTGAACCCTGCCGTTGCTAAGGCTGGCACCCAAACAGACTGCGGAGCCAGTGGCAGGAGGTTTTTAAGATCATATCTCATGGTCCTGAAAACCTCTAGCTTTAAAACACTTAATTTTTGGTAGCTCTTGCAGGGCAGTCTCCTAGGGGAATACAGTGCTCAGTGAAAAATATTGTCTGGGCAGAAAATGCTGATTAAAATACAGCTTGCTTTATGGAGGTGCTTTAATAAGTAGGAGGCAGTCTTCCATGCCATGGACTGGAAGCAACCATTTGTCAAGAATAGGAATTTTCTGTTCTTGACATGCAGCTTTGTTTTTTAGAAAGACTGTAGTTCGTGTACTGCACTCTGAAAAGCCAAAAGCAAACAGGATGGTCATGGCTCTATCTTCTCCCTCCTCTCCAGGTTTAGGAGAGGAGGAGGGAGTGCATCATGCAGGCTTCCAACCGACCAGAACAGGGTACGGCAGCAGCTGCAAATGCTTCGCTTTCGGGTGGAGAGGTAATTTCAGCACTTCTGTGTGCTCATGTTTTGCAAACTTGCAGTTGTTTCAGAGGCACTTTTTCCACATGTGCATACTTGGACAAAGCAAACTATTTTTGCTTAGGATTCTTGGACTCCCCTTTGCGCCACTCTTCTTGTACAGAGACTCTTGGAGTTCTTCAGGCTTTTTGTAGAGTTTCTTTGCACTGACTCAGAGGAAGATTTCACGTGTATGGTGGCAAATTGTAGTCTGACAGGCTGGTGTAAACCTGGAGTTGTTCCAGGGCGGTAACTGAATCAAAATCTGGCACGGAATTATACTGCTATTTCTAGATCCTGAACTTTCCATGATTTTGTTCTAATTTGCTTTATTTTGCACTGCATTATGTTTTAACAATGCTCAGAATGAAACAGATTTGTTTTTATAGTGAATATTTTTAGAAAAATTATGACTTTGACTAACTATTTTTACATCTGGGTCTGTGTTGCCTATGTGCTTACTTTCTCCATGTTACTCCTGTGTATATCCAAGGATAGGAGTATGCCCACGGCACCATGGACATGGTGAGAACTGCCCACGGACAGAGAATCCGTGCCTATTCTTGGGCCTTTTCTTCTATTTTCTCTTGCTGAGGATTTTTGCTTTGCAGGATAAATGGTCATCCTATACCCAGAAGAGGTGTTGTTTGCAGGCTGCATGAACATATGATAATGTAAACCTGCAGAATATCTTCTTTTAGGGTGCCCTGTATTATTTCTATTTCACCATGTTCTGGCTGCTGGGAAATGCAGGTTGCAAAAATGAGCTGTCAGTTCTTTGTGTTCTTTGGTGTGCAGTTTTGGATCATGGTAACCAATTGCAACCACATTTAGAAGTCTCCTTTGGTTTTTTTTTTTTTTCCCCCCCCCCCCCCTTTTTGTTTCATTTCCCCAAGTTGTGGCTTAAGCATGGCCATGATCACAATGGTGGAATTGCTTCATCCCAAAGCACTGGGATGATGCTGTTGGGCTATCCAAATGAATAAACCCTGGTTGGTTTGACTGTAATTTTGCCTTATTTAAGGAGCAGTTCCTAAACAAAATACTAAGAGTAATTCATATTTAACTTTAACATCCTCTTAGTCTCAGAAAGTATCAAAACTCATCCACAGATTCAAAAGTACCATAACTAGAATGCCACAAATCTCTTCACTCTGTGTGGGCTGAGATGAACACTTCTTCCTGGGATCTTTGCAGTGGCGGGGCAGACAGGTCCCTTCTTTGGGTCACGCTTTTGCTGAGGTGACAAGTAGAGACAACTGTGCTCAGCCCCACTGGCTGCTGCTGCCAGCACTGCTGGAGGAGGGCCTGTTGGTCTGAGGTGGTGTCCTGCAGTGCACAGTAAGGGTATAGCAATTTATTTTTTTAATGTTGCATTTCAAAATGAAGAGGAATATGGTTCCTGATATCAGAGTAGGTGTTGCCACATCTGGCCAGATGGCTTTCTGGCTCATTGGGTTAAAAAGGAGGTAGGTTATCTTTCTTTCTAACAGATTCAGGAAAAAGAACAGTAGTAGAAATGGGAGTATTTAGCAGATGAGCTGAATTTTGGAAGAAGTTTTGAAGTAATTTTTTAAAGAATTAGTTTCTCTTTTGATAACAATTTTAGGTGCCCCTTCTGATTCTCATGGTTGAGAAAATTTGTTGTAATGCTTGGTTTTGAAGACTCTTTGAAAATACATATATGTGTATTTGTGTATATGCATGTATTTACATATAAATATTTTAAACCTATTTCAATGGCATGAAAACACTTTTCTGGAACCCTTTCCATTTTCTATTATCAAGTTTACTCTAGGTTTGTTTGGTCTCCCTCCTCCTTTCCCCTCCAAATTAATTTGGTGTCAAATTTGTTATTAAAATGTCCTTGTACTTTATAACCAGTACATAAAATAATGAATTAGCTTTGATTAAAGGATTGCCCTCGTTAGGGTCGTCCTTTAGTTAGTGGTTCTTCCATACAAAAGTCTCCTGGTGAAGACAATAGAAATTCTATGCACAGACCCACTGGGGGCCTGGGCTGCAGTGGCCTCAAGGAAAAATCCCAAATTCTTTCATGATTACGTGTTTTGACTATAATGTTTCACTGTTGTCTTTGTAATTTAGCCATTCTTACAGCAAGTTAACAATGTTGTTTGTTTGGGTTTTTTTTTTTTTGTTTTGTTTTGTTTTTTTTTTTTGCTTGGATCGCTATAATGATTTCTGCAAAGCTCATTGAATTTGCTTTCCTATGTGGTTGTGTCCCATGTGGGGTTTTTAATTTTGCCTCAAGCTCAGCCTAAACTTCTTAATTTAAATGCATTTCACATCAAAGTCATGGCAAACACAAATGTTTTCCTTGGTTTTTAATAACATTACAAAATTGGCAAAATATTATTTAACCCTAGGCCTGGGTTCCCCACCTAAGGGGAGTTGCTACCACAGTTACCTGAATTTGCAAAACTTGGTGGATAAATTAATGTTGTTTATGGACATGGAAATAAGCAAATGATGGAGATTTGGGAGAATAAATTCATCAGGGAAAATCTTCAAAGCATTCTTCAGTCAACTCCTGGTTTTCTAATCCCTTCTACCAATAGAGGTCCTTTTGATGCACGCTAAATGACGCTTATCAATTGAAATGGAAATCTGTTACTTAGGTTAGGGAGTGATGGTTATCAAATAGCCATCCGTGATGAAAGACCTACTCTTCAAGGAGCTCATCTCCAGCAGCTTAGCAGTGAAGCATTGATGGTTTTGCCCCTGGAGCGGGAGAGGACCGAGGGTGTTCCTGAGGGCACCCCATCTCTGCTGTGTTAACCGCAGTCTAACGTGTCCCTGAATTTTCCACCTTTGCCAGAGTGGAATCAATTAGTCTTTCTGTCAATACAAATCCAGTGCTGTTTGAAGGGCGCTTGGAAGATTTGTGAGGCATTCTGATAATTGCAAGGATAAATTGCTTTCCTGCTTAGCTGGGGAATCTTTTAATTATGGTGTTGGAGGCTTTGCATGGCAAGAGCAGAGCATCAAAGGCGGGTAGAGCTTCAGCTGGCTGCTTGGGATGGGCAGCATCGGCTGGTGCTTGGAGGAGGAAGGGATACACTTTCTTCTCTGTCCATATCTGCCTCTGTGCAATCAATGCACTGGATAGAGAGTCACAGCAGGTGGTCGGGAAGTAGGTAACTACAGTCAAACCAAGCCAGATTTTAAAATGTTGGTTAGTAGAGTGTAGAAAAAATCTTAATGCCAGCAGATTTCAAACCTGCCTTCAATATTGCATAGGGAGTAGGTGTGAACAAAGCATCAGGAATGCAGGGTACATGGTCTGGCTCTAGTCCTTGCATGCCGACTCGTCCCAGCACCCCACTGCTTCATGCTGCCCTGGAGAAGAGCGGGGAAGCCTGGGCTCACCTCTGCAATGCATTTCCTATAGCAGTTCATCAAGCCTGCAAATGAACAGGCTGGCAGTCTGCTGCTTCAGCCACAGTCCATGGCAGAATATATTCCTATTTCTGTGCAATTCTTTCTAAAGGCATTATCTATTGAGCGCAGTTAGTTTCTCTCAGCAGGAGCCAGCGGTTTTTGGTGTGACTTATGCAGTCTCCTGAGGAAGACAGAAAACATGGAAAATATTTTCTACCACTTTCTGCAGAATTTCTTCCAGCATGTGATTGCTGGTATGCAGCTCTCGTTCCAGTTTTCCTGCAGGTTCCCACCTGGGAAGTCCCCCTCAGCCCTCTTGCCCATGGCAGGGGGAGCATAGAGGATGTGACTGTACTGTGATCCACCAGTGAGTACCTTGCAGCCAGATCTGTAGATATTCAGCCAGTGCAGGCAGGACACGGTGCTGCAGAGCACACGTCGAAGGGCAGTGCAGTGAGGTACCCAGGCACAGGGCTGTAAGGCAGGCGCTGGTGGGCAGGAGGGGAGAACATGACCTGCTCATAGCAGTTTTCTTGGCTGGGTGTCAAAAGCTGTGCAGAGCTGGTCAAAGAGCATGAGCCAGGCTTATTTCAAAAAGGGTTTCTATTGTTATTTAGCTATAATACATGTTTTACTGAGTCATAGCAATGTTATGATCTAAATTAAGTCATCTGCCCACTTCGAAAATGCCCTAGTATTGGTTTTACAATATCCTCAATTTTTAAATTCTTAGCCATAACTCTCCAGGGAAATCCCTGAGGAATCTCTGCAAGCCTTGTTGTGAAATCATGTGGGTTTTATTGATTTCCACAGGATAGATCTCTGATTTCCCATTTTATGTACTGTATAAAACATCTTCACTTACCTGTGCTGTCAGGGATGTTGGCCAGCAGTGAGACAATATGCATTTGTGGTAACAGAGATGTATTACTTCAAGGTTTGAGAGCAGGAGGCAACTATATGAGTTGCTATGATATAAAACAGCCCATACCAAAATGTTTAGGACTGCTGCGTGTTCTTTAGGCAATGTATGGAAGTGAAGAGCTGGGCTTAATGGCAACTTTGTTCAGTAATTACAGTATGGCTTATATTTGGCCAAGGTGAATCAAATAACCTGTAATGATGAAATAGGGATAGGACCATTTGTAACAGTTACAGTTTTAGTTTAACAGGTTATCATGTATGAAATTAGTTAATAACTAATAGGTCTCTATGTTACAATAATATCTGGTTTTGTTTTTTCTGCCTAGAGTTCTTGGCTTTATCCCAAAAGAAGATGCACCTTCCCTCTGACAATCAGTTGGATTTTCCAGCTGCCAAGTCAGAGCAAGCTCATTTCA
Organism: Fregata magnificens; assembly: GCA_013389945.1. Classification (NCBI taxonomy): domain Eukaryota; kingdom Metazoa; phylum Chordata; class Aves; order Suliformes; family Fregatidae; genus Fregata; species Fregata magnificens. The sequence continues at coordinate 286,010 of WAAD01021892.1, read as the reverse complement.
GACCTTAGATTCTGGCTGTGAATCCAAAGTAATTCAGCTGATTTCAAAGAAGTTATTTCATATATGTCTGCATATATATCTGATGGAAAGATTCATCCTATCATCCCATGTAAAGAGATCTGTCCATCTCCCCATATATTGTACCGTATGAACTAATCTTGGCGATGGAAGTTTTATCTGTTTCAATGCAGACTTAGGAAATAATGACTCCCATGATTTTTTGTAGTTATCTTCCTCGCTGACTTTCCCTCAGGCATCCAAGTACTATATTTCTAGAGGAGACTTCAGCAGCCGACATTAGGAATGGGGAAAGCGTCGCATGATATGAGTCATTAAATAGCAATAAAGGAAAAAGATTATAAACTAGAGCTGTCTCAGAACAGGAACCACCTATTGGGAATTTTCATGATTTTTGTTTGCTTTTGGTAAATGTCTGCTTCTCTCTTTAAATGGCAAGCTGAAAAATGGGCTGGTGAATGGGCATTGTGCACTTTCACAATTAGTAAAAGCTTCAGTCATGTCACGGAAGTGACTCAAATGTCCGTTTCATTCCTTCCTCATTTTCACTCATCTTAGGTTTCTTGCTTACCAAGATACTAATTGCATTTGGGAGGGGAGGAAGGGCTGTATTAGCAGCAGCTTTTGACAACCAGTTTCAGTTCCTAGAGGAAAAAAAAAAAAAACCAAACCAAAAACAAAAAACAAAAGCCCCTTAAGATCTATCTGTTGCAATGAATTATTTCTGCTGATTTGGGAAGGCTGCGATGTGGAAGGCAGAGTTGCGTCCAGTCCCCGCTCAGGGCTGCTCAGAGGCATTTGAGATGGTGGCTGAGCTGTGTCCTGGGAGGAAAAAATACAGGTGGCTTATTTGCAAATGAACTTGAGGGGCAGTTTAGGTAGAAGCTGGACCGTGGCAGCGTGTTTTCCAAAGTTGAGCCCCTGCTGTGACAGATGCAGTACAGCCATGTGCAAGCTCTCCATCTAGCATGGCCGGAGCAGCCTTGGCAGTAAACACCCCTTGCTGCACATCAGCCCACAGAATGTAAATATTTAAGGGGTCCTGTTGGAGAGTAAGCTCTTTCAAGAGCCTTCTGTTTATAATCATTCACAAAAGTAAATGTTTCCTATTATACAAAGAGCATGTGGTAGGTTCCTGTGCTTAAGCACTTAGCTGAAGTCATATGAAAAGCGTAAGGAGCTGGTGAGCTCGGCTTGCAGCTACCCGTTGGGCAGTCAACCAGTACGGCACAGCTTTTTGTCCCCATGGCAGTGGGCTCTGTGGGCTTCTCCCAGCCCACTGCTGCGCTCCTCAAGCATGAAACTAGTTGGACTTCAGCCTCCCTGAAATGTGGTTGTGGCACACATCACGTCTTAGGTGTGTACCTCACCTGCTCTCAGCAAATCGTGTCCCTTTTTTTTTTTTCATTTTCAAGTGCTGAATAACACAGGATGCAGCTGCCTGCACACGTTCACTGCCCGGATCACATTTTTTTTCTTAGGAGACAGGGATCTAAAGGTTTTTGGAATATACTGCTTTGGGTAAATTTGAGGGCAAAACCAGATGATGGCTTTGTAGCTGATTCGGTGGAAATGTTGGCATCTTTCAGGGCTCTGCTAGCACCTCCTTTGTGGAAGGATGATGTGGTTTCAGCACACCGTCACTGTTTGTTTCTAACCTTCTGGTTTAAGAAAATGATGCTACAAAGAGCCTTCTGCATTCCAGAGCTGCTTCTCGTGGCGCCTAGTGTGATGACATCATAGGGAATAGTAAGCTCCCAGATTTCTTACAAAAATCATGTGGGTTTTGTCTGATGACTTTACCTTGTTCCTTTGGTTTGTTTTTTGGTGTGGTTTTTTTTTTTTCTTTTTTCCTTTTAAAAGAGAAAGACATTTGTGCTGCCACAGTGCAGGCACAGTTGTAGTGACCTTACTTTCTATCACTGTAAATATTTCCAGCATCCCAGGCTCAGCTGAAGTGAGCAGTGTAAACATGTCTTCCAGTAGGTACCGAGCCTCTGAGGTTTTCTCACATGGGTACAAGTCTCCCACGTAGCAACTTCTGGCTTTACAGGCAGTTTCTTATTCCTTTAGACTGCTGCCCATGTATTAGTCATGTAAGGGCAGGAGCCTTGCCCAGTGGTGTGGATTGATGCACGATGAGTTAATGTCGTGTTGAATTAAGAAGTCATTGTTTTTTCCTGCCTTGTGTTGTATTTGACAGTTGTTTATGGTATGATATCAAGTTATAATAAGATAGTATTTTTTCCTCTCTTTAAACTGATGTGGATGGGTTATTGAAGAAGGCTGAATATTCAGCTAATTTGATCTGATTGGGATTTATTCAGATAGCAATATTTATCACAAAAGTGCATTCTGATTAGATTTGTTAAATGTTACCATGAGCCATTTACCCTTGAGAGAAAACAAGAGGTAAAAACGTTCTGGGAGGCTGGCCAGCAATCTGGGAAGCTCATAGTAAAAATATGAATAATAATGGATGTTTGACATTGTTTAATATAATAAAATCTCATTTCTATGGTTAAGATTCTTCATCCAAGATATTAACTTCTGCTCTTCATTCCCATATATTGTACTATCCAAGAGGAAAAGGAACAGTACTAACTCAAGTGATTGTAAGGAAGTTCTCAAATTTTTGTAGTGTTACTTGAAATTTTTCTTACTCTCTGAAGGATCAAAGATGTGGGTCCTGCATAAACTAATTTTCTCCATCTTTTCCTTTACCACCTGCCTGCTGCATGGTGCCTGTGCTGAACGTGAGTCCTGCTGCCAGTGCCTGCTGCTTCTGTAAAGAAGCAAGTAGGAACATGAAAATTCCTGTTGCATCTCAGTGTCTGGGAGGCAGCTGAGTAAGAGGAAGCAGAGGTTTTCTGATGGTACAGGGTGTGTTTTGCCCTCGAGACTGGTCAGCTCAGGGATGCAAGTTCGGTTCTGGCTTGGTGTTATGAGGTACTGCAAGTAAATAAATAGTAATTTATTGTCCTGTGATGGCAGCATACAAGTGGTACCACAATGAGATGCTCCCAGCTTTACAAGCTGCTGTTTGCCTACCCCGTCTTAGTTTCTGATTCCTTCTCTGTTTAAAATAGGTGTCTCAGCTTATGTGAAGAAACTAATTGTTTAGGTTAAAATAAATAAATAAATACAAGCTCTCCAGGGCTACAAGATCCAAAGTTACCCACTGGTGAGAATGGGTTACAGGTCCCTCTCTGTGCTCGTTCCACAGAGGACATGTTCGTTACAGCCTGGCTCTGGAGACGTTTTNNTTTTTTTTTTTTTTTTTTTTTGCGCGAGAGGTGAGAGATTCGTCTTTTAGTCGGAGGTTCTCCAGTTCACCGAGGGTGTGTTAGCTGTCACCAGAGTCCCATGACCAGAGTTTATATGAGGAATAAAAATGCTTCTTATTGTGTTAGGCTGTCATATAAGCAACTGCAGAATGATTGTTTCCAAATCCAGTATATCCCAAACTGTAGACTCCACGAGACTGCTTGATTGGTGTTAGATAGGTGTTTACTACAACAGGAGTGTTTATATTTGGCCACCGAGTGGCACTCCAGACCCAGCAATCTAAGAGGGGAAGGGTCTATTTCTGCCATCAGGTTGCAAGGATCTAAAATACAATTATTTGCAAGTGTGTAGACACCATTGAATCAAATTGAATTGCTGAAGGTTAAATTACTATCTTCAGAAATGTTTTTATAATATCCATCTTGACATTTTATTATTCCAGTACAATATAAATATCAAATTTGATTAGCTGTCAAGCAACAACAAAAATAAACCAACATCTTTCCATCATTTTTACTCCAGAAAAATAGGAGGAGGAATCATAAAAAATAGCTGGTTGCCAAAGGTGAATTAAAGTTTAAAAATATCCATTGAAAGTGGTATTTGGTTGGGTGGGTTGCTAGAATATTTGTTTCCCAGAAGGTGCCGTTATGAAGAGTGTTCATTTTGGAGGCAGATGTTCAAGCTGCTGCATCCATTACTGGATATATAACCTATTGCGGTTTGGGCAGTGCTAGTTTTTTCATACAATTTTAGTGTTGCTTCCAAGATTCATTTTGACACTTTGAGATTGCGTTGTGCTTACAGGACCCAAACCTCCTGGTAGCTTGCCCAGGATTTGTTTTTCAATCAAGCAAAACTCAAATAAAACATCACATTTAATTGACCTTTTTGGCAAAACCATTTGTGGGCAACTGGCTGTATCCATATTTTTAAACTAAGATATTATGGGTCAAGCAAACCTCTGGTGCGAAACAAATTCGAGTTACCCTAAATTTGAATATGGTCCTGTGTGCTGGAATTTAGGCAATGTAATATTTAAAACATTATTCAGTGTCATAACAAATCATCCATCATATTGTGTGGATCTAGAATTGTTTATAACCATTTTTATTACCATGAACAGTTTCTAGCTCATATGATAATTACTATTCAAACTACATGACATCAGTCTAATTCTCTTCTGTGAGATTAATGGGTAACTCCAGCCTACTATTTTACATATGTAACTGTGAAGGCAGCTGTTGGAAGAGGAACTTTACCAATATTTCTGAATAAATGCACTTGATAGAGCTCCAGTTCCTAACGAAGAGGGGATATCTCTGCAGCTAAGAAAGAATTACGATTCCCTCTGGAGTGTGTCTGTTGCAGAGCATTGTTAAGTTTAAGGACTGTTTTTGAAAAAGAGGGAAAAGTTGGTCCCATCCACTGCAGATCGCTTCCGTGTTTCACATCGTGCCTGGTGGTGATCACACAGCCCCTGGTGGGATAAATGATTGCAGCTTTGCTGACATCTGTGTGGCTACAGATTTGCATTGGGCACAGATGTTATCCAACTTTCTCTAACCAGTCTTTTAAATGTCAGCTTCCCGTGATGGGAGGCTGCATCAGACCAGAACTGAAATTTCCGAGTTTCAGAATTCTTTCTTACAGGTTTTTTTGACTGTAAATGCTAATTGTATTTTCTGTCGGCTTGATATTTTCAGGAATTTTTGGTTCTTTTTAAGTTATAGAAGTTCATCTCACAAGTGACTGTGTACTGTATATGGGTACCCATGGGGGCTGTCTTGTTGTGACATTAAATACTCTAGGGATTAGTATGCAAACACTTCAACAACATCATCTTTATATGCTTTCTGGTTTGTATTCAAGTTGCCAAGAAGGCCATTACTTTCTAGGCTATTGCTTAATTGAGATAAAATTAAACATTATCAGCTGAAGTTATAATATTTTATAAAGGATTTGTACTGCATGATGAGCTGCATCTTTAATGGCCGATAATTGCAATCATTTTGGAAGTGTGATGTTCCTTTTTCATGGTAGTAGAACAGTAACACAGGTTTAACAGCAGTGCAGCAGAAATGGTTTATCCTTTAAAGGCTTAAGATAGGAAGCCATTTTTCATTTTTGTCTTAACAAATGAAGAAAGCACTTTATATTTTCCTTCTAAGTAGCAATGGACTGTCATGGGAAAACATATGACTAATTTCTCTTGAGTTTCTGTTCTTGAACCTGATTTCCAGTGATGATTTAGGGGTTGAAAGAGGCATTCAGGAAGTTAAGCCAAACATTTGGGAACCTTTAGTACTCCATCCATGTAACCTGGTGGACTCCTTCACTTCTTTATCATGAGTTGCCATTGGTAGTGTCTGATAATTACACAACAGAAACATACATTTACATTTTAGCATTTAGCATATGTAGGTTATAGAATGCTGAGCTGTTACATACATTGATCACTCTGGATTTTGGTTGGTTGGTTTGTTTGTTTGGGGTTTTTTGAACGAACAAACAAACAAAAGGTCTGATTCCCTGCCCCTGATCTGGCAGAGGTGCTCAGACCCCAGAAGCACCTCTGAAGGAGCCCATGTCCCGGTGACTGAGGAGCTCTGCCAGCTGGTGCTGGGAGACGGGACAACAATGTGTGAACCCCATCTCTCGTTATCTGGGTGAGCACCCTGCTCACCACCCATGAGACAGGGTGGGTACGGGGCCACTCTTCCTCTAGTCTAGTTTGGGTGAAGATGGCAGCAGCGTGGGGTGCTAGGGAGGGTGTGGGTGGTCAGGGTTGGGCTCCCTGCTGCCGTCTCTGCCTGGGGTAGTGCTCCCCACCTGTACCATCCTCCCCAGCAGGCCAGCCCACGGTGGTTAGAAATGTTTTGTGGGGTGTGACTGGGAGCTGGGAAGGAGGTCATACTCATGCTACAGCTGTACCAATGCTATGGTGATGGTAAGCACTTTATCTGACCTCTTGGCATTTCCAGATGTTGTTGGTTGCTCTGTTTTAGTATACAATGTCCTTTTCCCTTCCTTCCTTCCTTCTCCTCTGTCAGCCTAGAGAGATCATGCATGCCTTGCACAATAACTTCTCTGCACTTAACTCGCTAATCTAACTCATCCAAGTAAGTGTGTCATCTCCGTATGACCATGAGGTTTCCTTCCTAGTAGGCTTGATCATGCCAGAAGACTTTATAAGCTAGCAGAATGGATTTCAATCCCTTTCTGTTTTGGTTTTGGTGCAACACAGCTGTTACAATGGTGCCTCAGCTACATGGGGGACAAGCACAGTATTTATCTTGGCTCCTGGTTCTTATTTGCCGTATGGCACCATGACTTCACTCTCATCTGTTATGGGAGATGCTGTAGTAGTCCCATGTCTTCCTACGTGACATTGATGTACTACTGCACTGTGCATAAACCTGGTATATCAGGCATCTAGTTATGTAGTAAACATAGATTTCCACACTGAAAACACAGTTTATGAAGCCTTTTTTAGTTTTTTGTGAGCTGTCTGTGAGCTTTCCAGATCTGCATTTCAGTCCAAGTCCTTTAATGCGAGTGGCCGTGGACAGTGCAGCTGAAGGAGGTGGTGAAGGAGTAGACATCAAAAAGGCTTCATCATTAAAAAATGGGGATTGCTTCAAATGACAGACAACAGCGTGCAAGCGACTGTGCTGGCTGCCACGTTTCTGCTTTCTGTGCTCTGTGCCAGAGGTTAAAAATCGTATTTGTTTCTTCCACTTCACAAACACTGGTGACCGAGTGCAGAGTGGGTCAAAGCCCAAACAACCTTCCTCTTAGGCAATGGCTAGAAATAACTTTGGGACAGTATGAAATGTTGCACACAGACATCCATATGACAACTTGGTATTCAAGCCACAAACCAGAGCCAGGGCTTTGCAGTTGCTTCAAGTTGTTTTACTGGCTAGCTTATCTTGGTTATGATAGATCAAAAAAGACCATATCATAGGACTCAAAGTTTTTGGAAAACTATTACTACTGCTGTTGCTGCGGAGAGGACTGTTTGTTTTCCCTCTGTGGTGTTCGCCAGCAGGAGTTACCTCGTGTGTTACCAGGGCCTCCAGCTCTGCCCTTGGTTTTCTCCCTGGCCTGGGTATCCGGACCATCTTTTACGCTTTGTCTTGTTCAAGGGTGCCAAAATCACATTTTCCTTTTTAGCTCTTGCTCTTCTGCATGAAGTCACTTTGAGGGCAGTGGGGGAGATGCCAAAACGCACAGTAAATTCATATAGGCTAACACGGACCACTGGAAAGCCCAAGGTCATTTTTGGTCTGTGACCTTGGTGAGTTCCTGCTGTCTGTTGCTTTGCTATCAAAGAGTTGGACATCAGTCTCTCTTCTTAATTAATTAAAAAAAAAAAAATACAGTAGTTTCTTAGGAACTTCAAGCTGATCATGTGTTGGAAAAGAGAAGAGCGATAGCTCCTTTTAACCAGGAATTCAGTGGGTCTTCAGAACAGGAGGTATTTGGTTTTCTGGCAGTGCTATGCAGGTAATAATGTCCTTCAGGTCTGATTAGGGCTTTGTTCATCTGAGAATCATCTGCTGAGACGTGCATATGAAGTGGAAGAAACTGGGATTACAAGAGTTTGCATTCTCTAACAGATTATGTAGCAATCAAGGAGAGTGACTATACACGTACCTAAGTCAAGGTCTTTAAGTGTTATGAAAGCTGCTGTGTCTGGCTTTATCCATCTAGGTGGAAGGATTTCTGTTAGTCTTTTGTTGATTCTTGCAGAATTTTTCCAGGCCTAAGATGATGATTGTGCCATCTGGCAAAGCCCAGAGCTTTTGTCTCCTTTTCCACACTTGCAGGAGACCCTTGGATGCAAATTTCTGTTCGGGGGTGGGGTGGGGGTGTGTGGTGTGTGTGGGGGTGTGTGTGTGTGTTTACTTTGTTTTCATTTAAAAAAAAAAGTAGGTGCCTGAAGGTGGCAGCTTAGTTGCTGGAATTGGAGAACACAAGCAAGATGAAACCTGTTCTTGCCACTGCATCCTTGATTTAATTAGTTCAAATGCAAGATCTTGGTTATACCTGACATTGTGTTGTGTAAGAGTTTTAAGTGTTAGTTGGAAAGTGTGAAGGACATTATGTCTCCTTTGCCTTAAAGCATAAAAGGCCGTTTTCCTTTTAAAAAGAAACTCCAGAGCAGTTTGTGCTGTACATCAAAGAGAAATGGTTGGTTTCCTGTTCTCTTTCAGACAGTTTGTAATACAAGTCCAAACCCAATCTATAAGTAGTAGCCAAAGTGATTTTTGCCTTGTCTCAAGTTCTCGCTTGCTAAACCTAATTGTGCTGGTTATGTATTTTTTCAAACTGCAGCAGCTTCCTGTAATGGAGAGTAGATTTTGCTTTGGCGTGTGGTACCATGCTGTCATCCTCTTGGACCACCTCCAGGAGAGCGCACATGGTGTTTCTGCTGGGATCTCGCAGCTTCTCTTTTTATTAGCCTTTTTGGCTGGTATCCTCTACGGTATGACCCACCCCTGAGATGCACTTTCTTTGGACCACTCCATGGAATTTCTTCTGTTCACCTTCTAAAATTTCTTCCCAATATCTTAAATTAAAAATGTCTGGGTAAACCTTTCAGTGTTCATTCTAATCATTGGTTTATGATCAGATTAACTCAATTTGAGTGTCTATAAGGAGCCTAGGAGTATCCTTATGGATCATCTAGGAACATCCACGCACTTCCCTGTGAAGGGTGTACTCTGGTTTGTGATCCGCCCTGGAAACAGCTGCATACCTGGCAAGAGCTTTCTCGGGGTCATGTTGTGGCTCTTGCCCTGTTCCACACCTTTCCAGTCTTCCCTATATAAAGTTCCCACTTGCTGTGGTTTTCATAGCTTCCACACTCTGTCTGGGCTCTGTCCTGAGCAGACGCAGCTCACACCTATTTCCATCGCCCGGCTGGTGCGGGCAGTGCTGGTGGGGCACTTGTCCATTGCCAGGATTGTACCTTCCTGGGAGGGAGGGGAGGAAGCAGAGCAAATGGCAGGCGGGAAAGAAGGCAGATGCAAGAAAGTAGTGAAGTTACCTTGCTTCATGAGTACCTCTCCTTTGTATTTGCTGATTCTTGGGTGTTTATGTAGCCAGGACCTGCTCTGCAAGGTGAGTGGGAGTCTAGCAGATATGGTGGTGTAAAGGCAATGCTCCCCCACGCTGTTGGGAGACACCTCTCCTAATGATACTGTGCTGTGAATGAGACAGTGCCCCAGGCACCACAATCATTGGAAAACCGTGTCTCTTTTGCAAGGGTAGCACTCTGAGCATGGCTGCTAGAGCCCAATTGCCATTTCCATTAATTACATTGCTCCCTCATAAATTGCCCTTGCGGTTTCCCTCAGTAATACTATTCATCACCTCCTCTTCTAAACTCTGGATTTGGGGTATACAGGGACATGTAGGCAGCTGCTGTTTATATTTTAATGATACAGCTTGCTAAATGCTTCTTTGAGAAGAAAGGTGTTATAAATAATTCAATGAAATTATTCTGTAGTACATATATATGTATATCATATCCTGTTGGAATAGCATAGCGTCAGTTTATGCATGCAGATAGGAAGATGTCTGTGTGCACTGCTCAACAGTTTGGGCTCTTAGGAACCTAAGGCTGTGACAGGCATTACGATATGATGCATTAATGCCATTTCTGGGTGTTAGCGAGTTCATCCCCAGAAGGGCTGTGCTCCAATTCACTAGTGCATATTGTATGATCTTATTGCCACGGGACTGCGTTGTTCTTGCTGTGGCTGTTTTAAATGTGGAGATTTTTGTAATCTCTCTTTGGTGCTTTTGTGAGAAGGGAGATAGAGTTGTTTTATATCTACATTTTACCTTGCGAATGACAAAACATGAAGACAAATTATAACCTATATTGTCTGCCATAGTACTTGTTTTTTCAGGTGGGGATTAACCTCTATTTCAGCTTTTTCTCCTTGGGAAGGAAAAGGTAAACGAGATCCTCCAAAGAAACATCATGTGCTAGCTGCCCTTGCCTGGAGTAAGAAACACTGCGGGGGTGGTGGTGGTGGTGTTTTGGTTTTTTTTTCCCTGGGTTTTTTTGGTGAGCTTCTTGTAGAAGCAGGATGTTTTCTTGTAAATAAGATTCCCTCACAGGAATAGCTAGGTTGGCCTGTTCAGATTTGATTTTTGCATACATGGCTTGAACTTTAATGCTGTTTGTGGGTTTGCACTGTAATTAAAGAATCTTCTACTTGGTTTCGGCCCAACAAGAGATACCAATTTGTTTTGATGAGGAGGCACCAGAGAGAAAGAGTGGAAGGCTGGAGACAGATGATAGGGGACAAATAATATAGTGTGTGCTTTTACTGTAAATATCTACATTTTTAGCATAAAGTAAATCTAAAGTAAATTCTATGTTACCCAAAATGCTGTTTTCTCTTTATTGTGCTGTCATAGTTAAGCTCATGCATAATTAAACCTAAAATATATGTTATTTTCTATTTAAAAGTATTTAACCAAAATAACAGCTTTGGTAGGAAACCAGATTGTTAGGAGAGACCTAGAAAGGGCTCTAATCCTGTGAGTGAAAGTACAATGGTGTCTTATACCAGCCTTGTATCAGGGTCCCTAGGAACAGGAGCACTTTGACTTTGCTTGCTTCAGCCTGGATGAGCAAAGCTACAGAATTTTAAAAGGCGAGTAATTCCTCGTTTGCTAATGCACGCATCGATCTCTCTTGCCAAATTTCTGTCTTTATTTCTAGATACTGAGAGAGTGGTCAGCTTTTCTTGAAATGCTATAGACGTGTTGCTGTCTGTGCTCTTTGAAAATCTCTCTGTTAATATCTCAAAGCAAAGGGAGAGAGCACTCTACACCCATGGGCTTTCTTGAAATGCCTGGAAATATTTAGTTCCTGCTGTTTGGGGAAGAGAAACCTTCCCCTGTGGGCAGTTTATTCCAGTCTTGGCCATTGCCTTGTCAGTTTGGACCCTGCTTCTTTATTCTTCCCTTTCTGTCTGATACCGGAAAGTGCTGGAGAATGTATTATGCACTGGTTGGACTCTTAGTTTGATATGATCAAGAACTATTAAGCTCTTGAAAAGACCTGCCTGTTCTATTAAATAATTTTAATAACTATACGGAAAATTGTAAGTGTAGGATGATGATAAATGGCTAAGTATTTACTTGTTACAGAGCTGTGAAACACCTTGTTAATGGAAAATGTTTGAGTAATTGTTTGTATAGAAAACAATCATCAGACTTCTGAGATTTTTACCAGATATATATTGCTGTCATAGTTAGCAATATGTTAACTTTTGGGTGGTGAGACCTCATTGAGCTTATGCTATGGAATGGCCTGTGCTTTATAGGATGGATGTATTTTGCTTAGAGACAATGTCATAGGCAGCTTGTAATGTTCTTTGCTTCAGGAAGCTGTATTCTGTTGTCATGCTGAAGAGCAATTTTGGAGAGTTAGTGTTGCTTTGTCGAGAACTGACCCTCTGTCCCCAGGTAGGCCAAGCAGCAACTGGAGTAAAGGTGTCTGAACTTCAGTAGCAAAGCACCCAGTAGGCTCTCTGCTCTCTACGGCTTGGCTGTGTAGTCCCAGCGACTGCCAGACTGTAAAGAGGAAGACAGAAAATAGGAATGAGTGGAGCTGCTGTTGTACTTCTCTTACCCTAACATCTCCTAAAGCAACATCGGCTGTGGAGAGTAGATGAATGTGATGCTCTGCAGGTTCAGTGGTTGCTCTGAACAGTATTGATCCCACTGTTGTGTTTTGCTACTGTATCTTTATATCCTTTCTTTCTTACTATTCATACAAATACAGAAGTCGTCTGCAAATATAAATTGGAGCAATTTTTTAAATCCAAATGGCAGTTTTGGTTGGCTGAGAACTGCAAGGCTGGGGCCTTTATATAATGTTAGTGATTATTATATTTTTAACCACAGGTATTTATTGTTGCACAAAGACAATAAGCGTCAAGAAAAACAGTGAAGGGTTTATTTCCATCATAAGTAGTTTCTTTTTTTCCTTCGATCCCTAAAATTTGCACCGGTTTGTCCTTTGTCAAACAGATCAAGAGCAGGAGTATTCACTATAGATTTTTGTCATTGCAAAGTCAACTTCAGGGCCAGTGGAAACTATGAAAAATGCATTTTCTGCCCTTTGTAAAAGCCATGACCTCTGTAATACCAGAGAGATGACCTCTGTAATACCAGAGAGATGACCTGTGGATATGAAGGGAGCTCCTAGGAGTTTGCTGTACAACTGGTGCGAATAGTGATTGGGTCTGACCTGCAGCCGTCTGAATTGTACTGGGGGCAAGCTGCTGTAATAGATGATCTAAATTGCAGCAGTGGTAAGTAGAGCTGTCCTCAGAGAAGAGGACCTTTGCCCCCCTCCCCTTCTTTCCTCCAGACCATCCTCCACTTTAGAGAGCCGCCTTCTGGGCCCTCCAAACCAAGGTTTGGTCTTCCTTTCATCTTGGCTGAAATTAGCACCATAGAAGTCTCCATCTCGGTTTTTGCTCCAGGTGGTTAAGGACTGTGCTTTCTGGCTGCTCTCTAGGCTCCTCACCTTAGAGCTGAAATACATGCCAAGACAATGGGTTGGAGGCAATGTAGCTTTTTTTGGAAAGGTGCACAGCTGATGCTGTGATTAAATTAGCCAGAAAAGGAGGGAGGCTACCTCTTTGTCACTGTAAAAGACCTCTCGCTGCCTGGAGAAATTCCCAGGAGGCGAACCTCTCTGGAGCCCAGGTAGCCTGCATGAATACCCAATTCACTGGATGCTCACAGGGGCTAAGGATCGCTTTCAGATCTTTCTCTACTGGCTGGAAAGGCATTATCCAAATGGAAAGTGACTGTATTGAAGGCACAGGCAAGCACTAAATCTATTGTGAAAACAGGACCTTGGAGGCACTGTGAACCGTGGCTTTGGAAATGAATTAAAAACTGCATGGCACCATTGTCTTCCATCATTATACTCTATGGGACACATTTGTTCTTTTAAACTCTTTTGTTTAGTCTGCTAACATACTGTTGCATTGTTGAGTGGGAAACTTCTGGTTAAATTGTGTTATGGTGTCATAAACCTTAGAGGCAGTGACGTTGTATTCTTTCTGTCTGTGCAGAGCCTGTGTTGCTATGGTCCTGATCCAGAATTTGATAACACAAACAAACATAAATGATAAATCAGGCATATTTATCTAAGGGCTCATTTAGCAATAAAAAGAGTTGTTTAACTATATTTTCTTTTTAATAATGTATTTAGTGCTTTTCATTAAGTTGAAATATGCAAGGTCTGTTTTTCATTGCTGCAGTGTAAGGAAGAGCTCCATCCGAGTGTAGGCACTGTATTTCCTCTTCTCCAGCCTTTGAATAAGACTTTTCCTGGAGATGCTAAAGCTTGTGAGAGCTGGAGAAATCTCTAAGGGTTTTGCTAAGTCATGGAACTCATTTCACATAGTGATGCATGACGGAGATATAAAACTAATGACCGAGTACCTTAATAGGAGGTATTTATTAGGAGTACCTTAACAGCAGACTTCGCAGATGCGGGTGTAGTTACATTTATATGGGGGGGTGATATTTCTGTGTTCCCTCTTCTCTTCAGGAAATGCATTTCATTTGCAGTGTGTGGAGGATAGCAGGAGTAAGTGCTGCCATTTCTGGGATTCTCTTGTGTCTGTGGTTTGTTTCATAATTTTTTCTATTTTTGAATGTTACTGGTCTTACGGCACTCAGGGAGGAAGAACTGAAATGGGTTTAGTTGTCATTATTTTTCTTTTGTTCTTCCTGCGATGTAGGCCTGACACTTCTCTTGAAATACAAACCCAATTTGTAGTCATCTTCAGTGGTCCCCGAAGCTGGCTCCCTTCCCTGTTGCTCTTAATTTCAGGTGTTGTCAAGTTGTGCCAGGAAGCAAGTGCAGTTGAGATGTTTGGTCTCCAGAACTGAATGTCTTAGTAACACGGGCTTTGTTCAGTTTTATTACTTGGCATCTTCTTTTAAGAAGAACTAAAGGGGAAATACAAGGATCTCGTGGGGAATACTCAAAGAAGGGAACCTTGAGGACAGATCTCTTAGCCATATAAAAGATCCTGAAAAACGTGCACTCTGCATGGCTTTCTGTGAGTACTTCAGTGTCCAAAGTCTTGGAATATGTAAAATGCACATGTCTCGGTGGAAATGGTGGCCCAGGTTATATAGCCATTCCTGTACTTGCTCTTTGTGTGCTCCATTAAGTAGAATTGGAGAAGTTTTTGTAGGACTGGTGCCAAAGTGAGCTCCTGTGGGTTGGAAAGGAAGGGGAACAAAGTAAAAGCAAACAGCCTGCTCCCCGCCTCTGCCTGTGGGCTCCTTCCCTCTGCTACAAGACAACAGCTGTGAGGAGTCCAGGACCGAAAAGCTTTCTGAAACACGATGAGTTGCTTAATCAGATTTCCATGCTCGGTTTCAACCTCATGTAAATAAAGAATGTGTAGGGGAAAAAAGCTTGTGTATAATTTGAACATAAACGTGAAGGTAGATGTCTGTCTGGGGGGAGATCATGATCATACAAACTTACACCACTTTCTCCTGGCAGAAGGGACATTCTCAAAGTGAAGGTTTTGAGGTGGCAGAGGAGAGGTTTTGGAAGGACTGTGTGTGAAGGAAATTCCAAGTAATTGCAACTAGTGACTGCAGTGTGGGTTGGTTTTCTTCTCATTTCCCTGGCTGCCTCCACATCTCTCCTCACCCTGGGAAGACTCCTGAAGGACAATCGGAAACGAACTGGCTTATCCAAGAATTAATTTCAACCTAGTGGTAACTGGGCACAGAGAAGGGAAGTTATGTGAGGGAGTGAAAGCAGACAAAGGAGGAAAGTGATCTAAATAGCAACATAAAGAAAATATTTGGGAATAAAAGTAATCATCAACTTGTACAGTAGGGTGTCCAGCAGCCCTGCTGAGGTTGTGTATGATCGACGTATTTGTTCATTCAGTTATGTCTTGCACTACAACATTTTTAAATCGCTGCTAGAATTAAATTGATTTCTTGAGTTTTAAATAGTGCAGCCTGAATCTTCCACTCACACCAGGACCCAAGTGTCTCCGACTGCAAGCTAGCTGGAGTTTGCCAGTTTCACTTGATTTCATTTCAGACTCATCCCCACAAGCCAAACCACAAAAAGAGCTTCCTGTCCAGTGGAAAATGAAATGCAAGAGGCGATCCTTTTGTTGCTAACGGGAGGCTGCAGGGAGCAGAGCTGGCTCTTGCTGAGGTTGTGTTTGGGCTTGGTTAACCATTTTGCCAATTAGGCAGAGACTCCTGGTCGCTGGATATAAGTTAGATGCTCTTAGATCTAACTGAGGACAGTAGCTTAATACCCAGGGTAGTTTATAAAGAGGCTTGTTGAGCAGCAGCCTGATGTAATGAAAGGTGAAAAGCTTGGACTGTTGTGTTTCTGAAGGAGAGCTCTGCTTGCTGCCTTATTTATCCCACACTGGCTATTTGGCCTGTGGAGCCAGTGGGCTTTTTCTTGTTTGCTTTTGTTCCTCTTGGAGCTGACAAATTAAGCTGTCAAGGGTAATTTCTTTTCTGCTATCCAGTACATTTATTTATGAAATCTTAGACTTGCCAAATGCCAATGTTTTTTCCCCTCTCTCCCCCAGGCAGTGTGGGTTGGTGTCGGTGATGGGGCTGTTTGCGCGGGGTAAGGAGGGTTCTGCTCTTGTGGGCACTCTGCAGAGGTTTTTGTCTTCTGCTCCCCTCCCCAAGTGCCATCAACGGGAGGCCTGGCAGAGCTGTGCTCTGGGAGGACTGGGGTTTTATTTGTCTGGGAAGAGGGGCTCTGAGATGTCTGTGTGGTCTTGGGTGTCTCACTCAGGGCTGGGACAGGATCTCAGAGATGTGCCCTGCGCTTGACATTCACCGTCTGCAGTCCCTGGAGTGATTGTCCTGCTCGGTGTTTGAGGAATGAGAGGCCCTTCATGGGTGATCTCTGCCCTCTGTCAGAAAAGCCCCGTGCCCGAGATGCTGCCCTGGCAGATGTGGGGCTGGACGTTGGGACACCCACCCTGGACCACGATAACTCATCTGCTCTGCCTGCTGCCATGTTAAAGGGCTTTCCTAGGCTAGCTCAGAAGCAGCAGTGAAATTGATAATATGTTTTTCTTTCTACTGGGGATGAGCATTTTTCAAGAAAAGGCATTTTCACCGTGCCCCAGCCCTTCCTTCTCCTTCAGCTGCTACAGCTAGCTGGAAGCACGGAGGCTGTAAAACCTGGAAGAATAGTGATGGGTTAAAAAATAACCAGAGCTCTTGTGTCCTTTAAAGGGATTTAGTTGGAGGATTGAGTTATGTCCAAAGTGACTGCCCCGTGCTATCACTTTACACCTTACTTGTGTGGTGAACCCTTCTTGGGATTGAGGTAAGGCAGGATTTGCTGCCCGGTCACAGCTGAGAAACACATGGGAAAATAAACGCACCTGTGAAGGGCTGCTATGAGTGTGGCTGTGGGGACAGATGGAGGGAAGGAGGAGCTGCTGCTCCCGGAGCAGTTCTGAAGATGTGAAGAGTTGAATGCATTTCTTTCTGGGCTTGTTTATTATTTTTGTTTTTGAGGGGGAATTTTAGCATTGTTTTAAGCCTTAGGTTCAGCTTTGTTCCCACTAAGGAGTCAGATGCTGGCTGTTGACTTAACTGCTGAAGAGGTGCTGACACTTCCAGCTTTTCTGGAGCTACTCTTTGATTCCTTGGAATAAATCGGACATGAACTACTGATCTTTTCTTCCCCTCCCTCCTAAACCAGAGGGCAGCCGTCACAGTCGATGGTTATTTTCCATTAAACGGTTGCCCAGCTCAGTCTGTTCTCCCTCTGAATTTCGTCTCCAAAATAAAACAGTTCTTCACATATTTCTGTAAGCCATGTTACTGCATTTACTGAGTATTTCTGTGTGCTGGGGAGACCTGCGGTTCCCACAAAGACTCTCGTGTTTGTGCTGCAAAGGCTTTGGCTGGATGGCGGGCAGTGTGGGTGAGGAAGCAGTGACAGCCAGAAGGAAACTGTGCAGCCTTTTTCCTTAACTGAGTTTGTTGGGTCTTACTTAAGCAAACGTTGCTTGAATGCAGTTCACAGTATTTGCTCAGTGATCCAGTGGAATGTCTGGGATATTTTTTGTTTTTCCTTCAGAGCCAAAAAAGCAGTTTTTAGCTCTAAATCCCAAAGCCGCCAGCCTGAGGCACAGTCACTGCGCCTGAGGGCGACGAGAGCCGAGCTGCTGCGGTGGTGTGGCGAGACGGGCACCCTGGCTGGCACGGAGCGCTGCCTCTGCGTCAGGAGCTGGGTGTGTTAATTAAAGATGTTGCAAGTGACTCTACAGCTAGATTTGCTTTTACTGAAATGAAAGATGTGCCACGACTGACTGAGCTGCCGGGCAGCCCGCTGCAGGCCTGTCCCACTCATATCTCAGCTCCACGGTGGATAAAATATCCAGTTTTAGCACTCAAAGCTGTGCAACCCTCCGGTGAGCCCTGACCCTCCCCGGCCGCACAGCATGGGAGGCGCTGGGGGCTTTGTGCACACTGCCATTGCAATGAAGCTCCCTGCCGGCCACCTTGTCTGCTGGCTGGCTTTCCAAATGCTGCACTGTGTCCCCCAGCCCCGAGGGACCAGCAGACGTCCTGGTGGGTCCTGCCAGGCTGCCCAGGGCTCCTTTTGGAGAGTCTCTCCAAAGCTTTGTGACCGGGGATGGGAGGGTAACATGCCGCGTGAAGGGGAGGTATTTCATGTGGCAATGGCCATGGGGAAAGATGCCCTTTTAATCTTATTTTTTCTTATATATATTTTTATTTATTTTTCTCTCTGAACTAAAAAAGATGGTGTTTGGGATCCACCAGCACCATATCTAATGCAGTCTTCTGATGCCTTTTGGAGGCACTGGATGATATGGGGCTGTATCCAGACAGCTTTGGACTTCACTGAGCCTGGTGCCTGGTAGTGTGGCCGGCTGCTGTGGCTGCTGGGACACAGGGAGGCCCGAGCACAGGTTTTCTGAGTAGCAGCTTCTTGCAATGTTTTCCAGACCTGGTAACGATATGGAGATCAAGCTCGCTTTGTTCTGGCCTCAACAGTAAGTGAATGGAGGCTGGGTGAAGCTTGAGCTTTCCTGTCCTGCGTGTGCTGTTGTATTGCTAACCCAGAGAATGTCTGCATGTTTATCTGTGTTCCAGTGGCAATTCATAACAAGACATGCATGCGTCCTCCCAAACCTGCTTTTGGCTGCTCCTTTCTTCAAGTCTCCTCTGTATTCCTCTTGAATATTTTTGCGAGTTTACCTGATCTTTAGGCTGGTGCTTCTTGCTTGGCTGGGACAAGCTGATGGTTTACTTGCTGACTGGAGGGTCCACACCTGTGCATCCTGACACAGACCCTTCCAATCGTTTTTTCATTACCACATGCCCTGGAGTTGCCACAGGAGAAATTCTTCTGATTTCAGGAAGAAAATGTCTCATTACCTCTGCTTGCCTCACCTTTAAGTGAGGAATATCTTACCATCTCGGATCAAAACTAATCAGTTGCAACTAGACCCGATTTAAGGCTAAAAGAATGTTTATTTTAAAACACAAACCGACAAAAGAGACAGTCACCTGTTACTAAGATTTGCATAAGATTCAAGATCCTCTAGGGCATCCTCTGGTGACTGCAAATATGCAGAGTAAATACCTGCTGGCTTAAGTTCAGTGCTCTATTTCTTTTAATTTTTTCATTTTCTTTGTTCATTTTCTTGACAAAGACCCTCATTATCTGGTGGGGAAGAAATACTTATATTAAAGAAGTAACTAAGTAGTTAATTTTCCATATGGTCCTTTGATCACGGTCTTGAATAGTGAGAGAGCCCAGAGACCTCTGTGTGTATGTGTTCCCATGCCAGACTCCTATGCCAAGAGAGCATCTGCCCTCGTGTAATGTGATAATTACGGATCTTTACAACTTGGATCTGCTTTCTTGGAGCANGGGGGGGGAAGAAATTGGGCCACCTAACTTCAGGTGCCCAACTGGGGCTCGTGAGGTAGGAGCAGTATGGACTTACGGTCCATAGGGAAGTCAGATCTGAAGTCAGACTGGCGCATGCAGGAGCTAAGCTGTTCTCTATCTCGTATGAGCTGCAAGTAAACAATGTGAGATTAGTGATAAAGAATTGAATATGGAAGGTAAAACCCCCTTATTACTTCTGACAAATTGTGCTGTGCTAGAACTGAAAATGTCTATGGCAGCTGCTATACTGGTCGTTTCAAAGTTGGTAAGCTCTTGAGCCTAGTTATTGAAAGATATTTTCCCTATACGTTACTGGACTGAAGGGGTTGAAAACAACAATGTCAAAATACTCAGGTGTTTTTGTGTGTCCAGGACAGTGTCTGAAAGATGACATCGATTAATCTTCATGTCCTCTGACATGAGACATCTCTACATGTCAGATGGCTGTAGCTGTGTTATGAAAGGGCAAAGGCACAGCATTTTTCTGTTGAGGATAGTTTTGTCAGATACTGACACTGGTGTTGGCAAGTCTCTAGGGTGAAATAAGGAGCTCTTCAGAGCATCTTGGCTTTTGCTAAAAGTTTGAATGTTTGCAAGCACAGAACTGCTGAAACCACAAGTGTATTTTATGTCATGTTGGGTGACAGTGGCTTGCTAGAGAGCAAAGGATCAGATGGAAAATGCCAGTTTGCCATAAAAAGGCTGGAAAGAATGTGGATAATTTTTAACATGCACAAGAAGTTATTGCAAGTTGTATCTTCCAGAAACCCATGGGAAGGATGGAACACACAAACCAAAGGACTGAAAGTGCCGTAAAGAAATATATTCCTACCCTTGGAAGAAGATACGATATGAAATGCCTTTATCACTTAAGGTTAACACAGTGGCATTGAGCTGGCTTCTCCATCCCTTTTCTCAATTAAAATACAGTGTCCAAAACAAGTAAAGGCTGCAACAGCTTGATCGTAATTTACACGTTACAACCAACCTGTGGCTACTCTGCGTTGCAGTGAGGCTAGAGGGCAGAGAATGCGGCTACTGGCCTCGGTGTGTATAGGATGACACTTGCTATAGGACATGCCATGCTGTTACAAATAAGTCATCTTCCTGGACTGATGTTTGCTGCCACGTGACCTCTGTGCAGTGTTTCAGAGGAAGGAAAAGCATTATTCAGTCTTGGTGAACTGTGGCTGGCGGTCAGAGCTGGATTATCATAGATGCAGCTTTCAGCCTGAACTGTCGCTATTGCCAGTCCTTGTCAATGATTACTCTCTAGTTAGTAAGGCTATACAGTTGATTCTGTTCAGGCACTTCTTCAGTGTGTGTTTGCACATGCACACATAATAATAACAGTGTCTTTCTGTGCCCTTCACATCTGTTCTTACAAGTATTAAAGATGAAATTTTTTTTTTAATACTTCCTGCTGGCTTCACATTGATGAGACACTATCGATTTTAATGGAAAAGACCACCAGTGGGATTTTCTGCCTCAGAATAATTTTCTTCTCCATCTGATAATGGAAGGAATAATCTGTTCTTTGATCTTTGGTTGGCAAACTTAGAAATCAGAAAGGAAGATGGTTGTACTGTAATAGCTTTACTCTAATGATGTGTGTGGTCAGTGGTTTCTGGGCATTTAAATAAAGGTGGGTGTGCTGTGAGACATGGTGAGGTAGGAGCTGAAATGCATGAAATGCAGGGAGCATTGCTTGTGGAATAACCTTGGAACTGAGAGCTCAGGGAGAAGTGTCCTATAAATCCATCTTTTGCCAGTTTTAGTTGATACTGGTACTGTCCCTGCAGTTATGCAAATGTTAATATCTAAGTTACTAAATTGGCCAGCTCCAGATGGATTAATATGTAATGGATAACATGTAAATGATATTTGTTCTGAACAGGATGCTGCATGTTTTTCTGTCAAATATTCAAGGTGTCTTGCCAGCCCCTGTATCCCTGTTCTGTATTTAGCAGGGGACCATGAAGTGATGAAATGATAGACATCTGTCTTCGCTAAGAGCTTTAGTAATGCTACTCTTGTGAAATGCTTGTATCTCAACTAGGAAAAAAATGATCATTTGTTTAAAAAGAAACAAAAAATAACAACAATAGTACCTGTTGATGTTTCTATGTAAGACACAGTACAGGAGAGACTCTAATGAGAGGTTTTGTTTATTCTCTCTCCTGTGAACTCCTCGTTGTAATGTATAAGCACCTTGTAATATTTATGCATGTGTCCTCAAAGGAAAATGAAATTTATATAATGGAGATGCAAAGTGGTGTTAAAGGAAGCAACTTTCCAAAGGTTCCTACACAGTTATACTGGGACAGAACTGGGACAGTAACTCAGACATCTCATTTTGGTAAACAAGCCATCATCCCATCCTCCTTATTAGTTACTTTTGCCTTGGCTGCTTTCAGAGTAATTAACTACTTTTCTTTGTAAAATGCAAATAATTTGTTTGTAAAGAAATACTTTTTTTTTTTTTTTTGTAACTTCACACTTAGGCAGGCCACGCAGATTGATGGCCAACAGGGGGTTGCAGTTAGCAGCAGGGAAGGAACAGAGAGAACATTAAACTCAGTTTACGCTCCTGTGTGACAACCCTCTCCGGTCTTGCTCCTCAGCTGCCGGAGGTGTCCCAAGCATCACTTGGGAGTCCTCAGTGCTGAGAAGCTGATGCTCTGTGTGCTGGGGGTGAATTTGCAGCGCCGAGATCAGTAGCGCTAACTGCCTGGGAAGACCCATAACAATGCTTCCGAAGTGGGACGTAGCTGCTTTAGCTTTCCTCTCCTCTCCCATTCCTCACGCTGTTGTGGCAGGGCGGCTCACGTGCTGTCAATAGCTTCCTCTTGCAGACAAGCCCATAATGAAACAATTCCCTGCGTTTACTGTTGTGCGCTAACGAGAGGTGCTTATTTCTGCGTGCTCCAAGTGATACCAGCCTTCTCCAAACAGCAGCTGGGGGGGGCCAAAATGTTGCAGCAGTGGCAGCATCTCTCCTGCAGCCGGGGATTCAAAACTGTATTTGGGCAGAGACAAAGTGTGTAAGCAAGAGGCTAATTCTCTGTTCCTCAGTGTTTAAAGGCTTTGTGCAAATCTCTTTGAAGTCAGTGAAGGACTTGTGTTACTGCAACGGGCTTTGAATCTAGCCTCAAATGCTCGGTTAATTTACAGTGTGTGTTAGTCTTTTGTTAGCTGGCTTGTGAATATGAAACGCTGCTGCGCGAACCTTCGGAGAATATATTGTGTGTGCAAATTTGCACACTGATCTTGATCTTCTTCAAAGCAATATGACTGTGGACTTACGTTGAAATACCCCCCAGTATGTTGCAGACACATTCCTCTTTGGTTTTGTATGTGCTGTTTGTATGTGTTTAGTTGGCACTGTGAGCTCTGAGGGTTTCTTTTAAGTTGTTCCACAGTACTTTAGGGAAGTCAACTCTCATCACTAATAAAATAACATACAGCAAAACACTGGTAGGTCTTGCCTTATTAACTGTTCTAGCTGTTGTGTTTCCCACTGTTCCAAAAACTATAAAGCTTTATAGGATTTAACATATTCCCAGTGCAAATCATGAATATTTATAGGCAAAGAATAAGACTTCCCATTTTGAAATGTCAATGCTATGAAATTGCTTTTTTGGCAGGCGTGATTAAGCCACATGGACTTTCAATAATGTTTTGTAAGCTTTTTCCTTAATTATGGCTTAATTTAGGTCTCTGAGTTTAACAAAACCTACGAAGCTTGCAGCAAAATATTTTTCTTGTGGAAAATTTTGTTTGCATGGAATACAAATCCTGTATTTCTTGTGGGTATGATTTTTTTTAATGTGTTTAAATGTGGAAATCCCATATTTTTTCTTTGCATTTCTTAAAGCATATACAAAATAAAAATAGCTGATACTGTGTGTTTAATACAGAATTTTGAAGACATTAGTTTGGAAAGTGTATGTGATTATTATTTTTTTTTCTCCAAATGCCTTGAGTAGAATGTGCATGAGGTTATAAGATACTGAGCAAGAAGGGCACAAGATTCTGTCTCAAGCAGTTACCGCTGCAAGAGACAAATTAGAAGCAATGTTGCTTTTATATAGTTGTTCTTATATGCACCGTTCTGACAACAGCAATAAATAGAATAATCTGCATAATTGTATATATGTGGCGTTGATCTGTCTTTTCTAGAGAAAATCCCTTTTCCCAGATAAAATAATCTTCCATTCAGCTGTAAGTGGAAGAAAGCCTCTTTAGCAGCTGCACAGATTTAGGGGAATGTTTCTGCACAGGCTTAATACAGAATTTTGATATGGACCTCTGAGTGAATTTGATTTTTGATGAACAAAATAACAGTAAGGGCACTAAAACCACCTTGCTTTCCTGTGCAGATTGGATAGCAGGATATTTACTCAAAAGAGCTAGACAGAAAAGTGCAGAGATGATGTGATTAAGGTAGATTTATTACTACATTCTTTTAACAGCATATTTTCTTAAACTGATGTAATAAATTTCTCAGCCCTGCTCAAAGATAGAGTTTTGAACAGCTTTAAGCTATTCCTGGCTTAATACTTAAGTAGAAACAGCAGAAGTGGTGGAAAAACAGGATCATTTTGGAAAAAAGCATTCAAACAGTTTAAAATCCTCTGCCGTGATCACGCTTTTCTGACCCCCTGCAGCCTTGCATTATCAAACTGAGAATGTCTCAGTCTCCCTAATATTAATGTTTGAAATATGATACAAATAAATCATCTGAATAAAGTAGAAAGAAAAAAAAGTGGTTAGCATCACAGCTGCCTGGGGCCTGCTCCACTGGCACTTAAACTTGCTAACATGAGCTTAGAGGTACAGTCATGGGCTCTAAGGTTGGGCTTTCCAGGGGAGCTGAAAGAGAGTGAAATCCCTTGAAACTCAGAGAATGAACATTTTTAACCTGTGAGTTTGAATAGTGAAGTCAGCATCTGAAAAAACCCAAATATCTGGAAAGCAGTTTGAAAACCATTTTACTGAAGATGATGGGGAAATTGGGGAGTTTGTGGGGTGGGGGACGTGCTTTTATTTTCCAGATGAAGGAAAGTTCCCTGGGTTGGCAGAAAGCAACACCGGAGTCTGCTGTCTGTGTTTCACCTATCTTTGCTCTTCTTTGCAGGTTATATATTTGGGTAAGGTTTCCACAACAGGGATGCAGTTTTTGTCAGGCTGCACAGAGAAACCAGTCATTGAATTATGGAAGAAGCACACGCTCGCCAGGGAGGATATTTACCCAGCTAACGCCCTTCTGGAAATTCGCCCTTTCCAAGTCTGGCTGCATCATCTGGACCTCAAAGGCGAGGCGACAGTCCACATGGATACGTTTCAGGTAGCACGTATAGCCTACTGCACTGCTGACCACAATGTCAGCCCAAACATCTTTGCTTGGGTCTATCGGGAGATCAACGATGACTTGTCCTACCAGATGGACTGCCATGCTGTAGAGTGTGAGAGCAAGCTGGAGGCCAAGAAGCTGGCCCATGCCATGATGGAGGCCTTTAAGAAGACTTTTCACAGCATGAAAAGCGATGGCCGGATCCACAGGAACAGCTCGTCAGAGGAAGTCTCTCATGAATTTGAATCTGATGATGGCTGACTGGAATCATTCACGGTTCAGCAAAGGCAGAAATGGCCTAGGGAATGAGAGCTGATAGAAGAATAAGCAACAATTGAAATTGGGGAATGAAAGGACTGCCAAACACTTGTCTGACCAGCTTTTTAAATCAAAAGAGCAATTCAGTACCTACAGATATGCATCATTAAAGTAATTACATTACGTTGAAATCTGCTGCTGTTGTAAAAGTGAGAAAAAAAGCTCCCTCCCCCATCTCTCTAACCCATCCATCACTGTCCCTTTCTCATCTCTGTAGTTCAGGTGCATCCCATGAACTAGAGTCGTTCCTGTTTGTGTTATAAGACTGGTCAGGCAATTTTATTAGTTGCTCCTCTGGCACTCCTAGCTGGGGGCTGATGCTGATGCACAAAAGCAAGTAGCCCTGGAAAGCCCTAATGGTTCCCGAAGAATCTTTCTCCATGACGCATCACAAAAATCTTTGGTCGTACTTAGGCTAAGACAGCCATACATAGCCTTTTAGACTAATGGCCTGGCATTCTGCAGTTAATTCACATTTCACAGATAAAAAACAAAAGAAGATGCTTGTATGTACACATTATATCATATGCTATCCTTTATTTTATTCATTGTACCTATTTTCTTAATATACCTGCTGCCATGTCTTTCACCCAACACCAGTAGTTGCAGTTTCAGACTATATACTGCAGGATACCAAAAAGGGGTGGGCAAAAATACTCTGCGATGGCTAGGGGTACAGCGAGCCAGCACCACTATCTGTGCATTTTCCAACCTTGATGGGCTCCGCAGGAGGGGGGCCCCACTGGTAAGAGTTGAGGGACACTTGGGTCTGCCAGTGTTCGAACTGTGACTTCTCATCAACCTCAGGTCTGAAGTGATATGAGCATGGTAGCCCCAACTCCGTGTTACCGGTCTCTGCATTGCTGGTCGAGTGGCCTTGGTGGGATGGAGCTGGTAGTGCCTCGTTGCACAGCCAGGGCTGCGTTACTGTAAAGATCAAAGGAAACGGTCCCTTAGGAGCCAGGTCTGAACATCTGTTCTGGTTGAGAAGCTCATGTTAAGATTCCCATATCTTTCCTTGTTCACAGATATACAGTCATGCCTTTCTTAAATGCAGATGTTTAATAAAACTCAAATGAAAGGAAAAACTTGTTTCACTTGATATTTTTTAAGGCCAAGAGCAGGTGAATAGTTTGCAAGTAATTCTGCTCCTTTATACAATTTTATTCGTAATTATGGTAATGTTAGGGGCACTAGGGCACCTTACAGAAGCCTTAAAAGAAAGCTAATTGAAGCAGATAGCTCTATGTCTGTGTTTTGTGGGTCTATATGGTTGTACGTGAGAGTGTATGTGTGAGTCCAGTGTTAAGGCATGTAGATTGTGCATGGAGACATGTTGAGGAGGGCCCACACCTCTTGAAAATATGCTTGTTGCTTTACAATGTATGTAAACTATTCTCCAGCATAAATGCATTCATACTTTAATAAAAAAAAATGTTTTGAGTTAAAGCTTGGGAGTTTTAAGCTGTCTTTCCAATGCAAACTCTGTGGTTTTGTTTTATGTGCATGGGTTCTGTGTTCATTTCATTTAGTGGAATGAAAATGGTAATTTATTTCCATTTAGTATTACATCAGTCCCCATGAGAATGACCCTTAATATTTTTAAATTATTTTCTTTTAAGTATTTAGGTAAATTATTGCTGTAAGATTTTTTTTTAACTTTGCTGTGCGTGGACATGATTTATAATTTCTGCTTTACAGGAGGTGGCAGGGATAGCCCCCCCACACACACCTGGCCAGTTGAAAT
The DNA here is from genome assembly GCA_013389945.1 of Fregata magnificens. Lineage (NCBI taxonomy): Eukaryota > Metazoa > Chordata > Aves > Suliformes > Fregatidae > Fregata > Fregata magnificens. The sequence goes on along the minus strand of WAAD01021892.1, from coordinate 259,271 downwards.
GAGCTGTGCTGAGTGGGAGCAGTAACTTGCCCTGTTTACAGAAATCACAGAGTGGCTCAGGTGCAGCATTAGATGGTGGGATGGGGAATAAAACACCAGGTCGGCAGCTTCCAGAACTGTTTCTCTCTGAATCTTTGGATGATCCAGTGTTTCCAAATATGGCTCTAAAAATGATTTATTTTTTCCTTCCCACAATGCTCATTTGGAAGCAGAGGGTCATGTATGGGCTATATGCTGGTCAAAAAAAAAAAAAAAAAAAAAAAAAAAGAATCTGAGCCTTGCCATGTATGTATCTGTCTTTTTGACCAAAGGCAAAATTAGGCAAAACTTCCTTCAGCTTTTGACAAATTATTTTCTTTTGCTCAGAGCTGTAATCACGTGTTAGTTTCTTTACTTGTTTGGATGCTCTGCCACCAAAGCTGCTGTGAATCAGCATGTGAAATCCCCTGTTTCGTCATCTCAGCCAGATGTCCCTGCTGACAATGGAGAGGTTTGACTGTGAGTCCCAGCTCTTCACTGAGGGCTGCTCTAGTGTGGGAGGGGGCGAAGGAAGATGCCAGCTCTCTTCACACGCAGGAGCTGAGATGCCTCCTGCCTGCCCTACGGAGGACTACGACTGATGATTTGGGTTTGGGATTTCCACTTCTGGAGCAAATACTTAAAGCGTGGGGTGTGTTTCTGCTGTGGGGGTGGGTGTGATCCTTCTGACTGATGCAGCCTGCCCTTCTCACCAAGCAGTTCAGGCCAGAGCACAACTGGACAGAAATGTTGTCGTCATTCTATTTTTAATCATGGTCTTTCCTCTAACATGCTGGGATCTGCTGAAAAGATCCTATCTCCCTAAATCACCTGCAGGTGTGGGTTATGCAAAAAATACCTTTGTTGAGGTTTTTATTGTTGTCGTCTTAGTTATTTACTTATTTATTTTAAGGACAGTCTAAATTTCTGCAAACAGTGCTGGCTTTATTTGGGAGCAACACACACAAACCATAGACAGAAATGCAAAGGGTTGCACCACCCTGAAGTGGTGTCTTGCTGCTGCCCTTGTCACGTCTGTGACTGGCAGCATCTGCCAGCAAGAGCCCTGGGCTATGGCATTACTCCCCTCCGTAGCCCACAGCCACGTGGTGTTACCCAGAACAGGAATAATCTGGGAGTGTGATTTTTAAGCTGTTTTTTCTGCAGGTCATGTTCTATGGTGATGCTCCATGACACCAGGGCATGGCATCATGCGTTGACATTTGCAGCACCGCAGTGCACTCGCTCAGTGATGGGGATGCAGGTTACTCGGTTATGATTTTGGACTGTCGTATTTCATGGCTTGGTGTCAGAGAAATCGATGCTTTTGGGAACACAGGGCTTGCCTGTTTGCTAGTTGCCTATGTGCATTTGGAAGTCTGTTCCTAGGTGCTGATTAGGACCCTGAAGGGACCGTTACGCAAGGTGGCTGCCGTGTGTGCAGCCCTTGCTGACCTTGCACTGATTTACAGTAGGTTGGGGAGTTCTCACAAAGGTGGCGTCTGCAAAAATTCCTCGGTATTTGGAGGCTGTGGATTACCTGAGAATTTTGAATGATAAAAATAAAATACAAATGAGAAAATTCTAGTCCTTGTGATTAGAAAATCAGACCCTTTGAAACATGAACCAGCTATTTTCTAAGGGTTCAAACATGCAAGGGAATGTGAGGGAATGTGAACTCCAGTTTATCTTAGAAAACATGAGATTTGAAAAATAATCAGTATCATGAGTTTGGATCCTTAGATAATTTGGAATTCAGGCCAAATCCCTCTGCATTATCAATACCAAATGTGTGATACCATTTGCATGAAGGAGAAAAGCTTTTACTCCTAAATTGCGAGCGTATCAGTTATCACTGAATATCAGTTGCTAATAGATACCGGAATGAAACATCAAGTTAAATTTTTCCTTCAATTAATCTGTTGGAAAAGTCATAAAGTTTCCATCAGAAGTCACTTCCAGTTGGCTAAAGGCTTTCCTTTTCAACTACAAAGAGCCCAGTTTTGGATCTCACTGCATCCCGCTGTGGGTTGACGAGTTCCTTCAGCGTCAGCCAGGAAAACACGTAAGGGATTTCTTTCCCTCTTCTGTTTGTAGGGGAGTAGAAAAGGGTCGAATATCTAAGTGTGTTATTAGAACTGCAGAAAAAGTAGAGAGCATTTAGGTCATTACACCTCAACATCAATATGCAACATCACTGGTGTTTTGATAAGGTGATTTTCATAATTTTTCTAGCTACCTTAAGAAAAACGAAAGTAAGTGTTATTCTTTATAGAGTAAGTTTGTTCAGTTTTCAAGCTCTGAAGTCTAAATATCTTCTGTTCTTACCAAGTCTTCCGTGGAGCTGTGCGTGAATGATTGTAGCTCAGGAGCAGTTGTGCTATGGGAAGAGCAACGCACCACATTAGCAAGCACAGGTTGCTAGAGAATTGCTTAGATGTGTATGGGGTTTTTTGCCTGTGGGGAAGGAGAAAAGCAGAGAGTGCTTTCTTTTGAGTTTTAAACTCAAAGGCCCCTAAGAACAGCTTAATGTTTAGTTTTGTTTTAAAAAAACCACCCAAAACACAACCAAACAAAAAAACCCTCTGCAGGTGGTTCCACTCGCTAACTTTCCAGTAGTGAGTGGCTTCATTTTTACATGAAAAAGCAGTTGGATGTTGCCAGTGCATTTAGTTTTTCTAAAACCTGCAAATAAATGGCATGTAATTGAGAAGCCTTTGATACAGAGGCAACCCCATATCAGTCTCTTGGAAAACTTTACATATATAATGTTATTCTTGGAAGCTTTGAGATGTCAATATCCGTGTATTCACAGTGAATTTTATTTGAATTTTAACGTTATCTGTGTGTCTGTATACACATACATACACATGTACACACACACATCTTGAAACGTGATGCTTTTTAATATTTTCTGTATGATGGACATATGTAATGGTAGGTGTATTGTAAAGGCAATCTTGCATGTTAGCGTTGAGATAAATGGTTTCCTTCTTAAAAAGTCCTTTTTCTTTAGTGGGAAGCAAATTAACTTGTCTGTCTACATGCAAAATTTGATATACTATATGCATTATTTACCATTTACCACCAGAGCTGGCCCGCTCCATGCCCAATTAGCTGCTGTAAGAATGATGTATGATTGATCTCATTTTTCCCTGTGGCAGTGAATTATTAATTTGTGTATAATTGGGAAGTGATAGCTTAACTGTATGGTTGTTATCCTGTTAGACTAGAGTGTTCAGTCTGCCAAGAGTTTACAGTGAGAGAATATATTCTTTTGTGAAAATAGAGACATTCATTATACCTTTTTTTCTAATGTATTTTTAAACAGATACAGGGTGGTTTTTAAAAGTTCCTTTTTCGTTAAAGTCCATTAAAATGTTTCCTTCCTTTCATTGTACAATTGATCATCATTGGCTGCTTTTACCCATTGGCCCCAAGGCTCTTTTATCTCCACGACATGACTTCTATGCTGCCCTGGGGCCAGGCTGGGGGAAAGCCAGGGATCGTCCCTCCCGCCCCAGCGGGACATTTGGGCCAGATGCTCGTGTCCCTGTTGCTGCAGCCACAGGGAGTCTGTGTGCCTGCGCCAGGGGCACGGTGTTTGCAGGAGGCTGGGCTGGGACAGAGGAGTCGCTGGGTAGCTGCAGGAGGCTGTAAAAAATTCGGGCCAGGCTGCTGGTTTGAATTTTTATAGCTAAGTTGCACAGGCTAAGCTTGAAGTTTGGGAAGACCTCTCTCGTATGGCAGTAATTCATTGTAAGTGCCATGACAATTTCTTCAGTTGGGATTGTAATTAATTTTGATCAGGGCTGTTAAAGCAGATACAATGATTTATTGAAAATAGTTGTATGTTAGGAGAGATGTTATCCTGCCTTCTGCGGTGCCTTCCCTGAAAAGGGTTGTGAAATATGTTGGAAGCACAGGCACAATGCACGTGCTGACCATTTGCTGCAAATGGGATTAAAGCTGCAGGCTGTTAAAGCTGCGTGGGGGGTGGAAGGGCACGGCAAGGCCCCAGCAGGGAAGTGTGTGTCTACGGGAAAATGGAGATGGCCAGGCTGAGATTTTTGCTGTCTGAGCATGAGCTGGATATGTGAAAACCTGGGTAGTTCATCATTCTTCGAAGGGCTTCCCCAAACCGAACAGTTCAGTGAAGACTGAGGAGTGAGGGTAAGCTGTTGGAGAGCTTTCTGTGATCAGTTCAGCAGAGGTCCTCACTACAGTTGAGTGATAAGAAAGTCTTCACCGGAATGAATAAATGTGATGTGCTCAGCTTCCACAGGGGCGACAGGGTTAGGGATGCTCTGGTACGGCCCGTGCCTGGAGGTAGTTGGGTTTGTGTGGGTTGGACTCCTGCCCAGTGCCGGGACTTCACAGGGTGTGCACAGCAGCGGCGAGTTGCTGCATTCTGGTGGGACGTGCCTGCGGCAGGGTGCTCAGTGGGCTCCTCGGGTGGCACTGTCTCTGTCTGTTCTCCTTTTCCATCTGTTGGTTGATTTCAAATAGTTACGTCCCTGATTTAGCCTGCTGAAAGAGAGAGGAGCTTCAAATCGTGTATCTCAGCGAGAGATGTGCGTTACTGCAAGCTCTTTTCAGAAAACCTGGAAGTGAGGAAGTAGGTTTCTAATGTACAGCTGGGGAAGTGTTAAAAATACTTGGAGTAACAATCTCCATCTGCTGAGCAAGTCCTGGTAGTGCATTTGAAGATAACCCTAATGCTGTGCTAAGAGCCTAAGGAGACGAAGCCCGAGCCTGGCACGGGAACATTTTAGCAATAGGTCATGTAGGCAGTAGGCATGATTTCCAGTTACTGCTAGAAAGATGGGAGGGGGTGTCTGGGGAGGAGGTTTTTTTAATGTCTGCAGTGGAAGGTGTATGTGAAAAGGCTGCTAATGTTTTCTCATCAGGAGAAAACCGCTCACGTATTAACGCAGTGACTTGTTGGTGCGCTCACATTGGCAAAGTAAAAACACCTACTGAAAATATGCCATTAGAAGTAGCCCAGCTCTGATGGCACAGGAGTGCCTTTTAGTTACTGTGCACGTCGCATGGTACAGAATCCACACGTCCCTTCACGAGGGGGCTATTACTGTGCAGATTGGAGCATCTCTCTCCTTTCCCAACTTCCACCACCAGAGTGGGAAGGCAGTACTAGACACCTTTTATCTATTATGCTTTGATTTGCATTATGCGTTACATTCTCTGTTATTTTCCTGTAAATTGTATTGCTCTTGGAAAGAGAGGAAACATTATAATCCTATGAATAATGCATAATGTGGCTGGTATGTTTTTCTGTGGGCAGTATAGATTTTCTGAGAACGACGGACAGGAGTGGATTTCATTCTTGGAAAGCGAGTAATTTTTCAAAGTTGATATGGGTCATGTGCATGTGAAAAAGTAAGTTACTGCTATCTCAAATTAGTTCCCTCTCATTTAGAGATAGTAGAAATAGTTTTAGATGTAATTACTGAGGATATAATTAATCCAGGTTTTCTTGCACAGTTGGGTTAAATTGTTGTGGCTGAGTGCTTAGTACCATGCCGGTGCTCCCTGGCTCCGTCTCATCTTTAATGGATTCCAGATCTGGTGGTTTCAAGTAAAAAGAGCTTTTCCAGATCCCAAGACAATAATGAAATACACAGAGGAACTTCAAAAGAAACTTGCCTAGAAAGGAAAAACGACGTTAAATGATGATATAGTCAAGTGTGGGATAGTTTTATATCCATAAAAGATGTCAGGCCTATCCCGATGCAGAAACAGGTGAAATCTGAAACGGCACTTGACTAATAGACAGTGCTTCATACCCACCCAGGCTCTCCTAAATGGTTTGGGACCTGATTCTCTCTGGGGTTTCCAGGTGGATTTCTTTGTGGGCTTTTTGAGTCAACTCTGGCCACGCAAAGAAAAGGCGTTTGCATCTTCCTTCCCTGTTTCTAATAGTCTTTGCTATTCAGTAGCGAAGGAATGGCCCGGGATGAGCTGGAGCCAGGTCTGCTGTGAGAGGAGCTGCGTAATCCCTGCACCCGCTCCTCTGCCGCAGCTCAGCCGTCCTGCTTCGCCTGTCCTCGGTGTCCCCGGGAGGAGGTCACTGTCACTTCCAATGAATCCTGCTCTGCTCCCTGGGCCATCGCAGTGTCTTCTGCAGGTAGCGTGCTCTGATTAAATTTGTGTGACCTGTCAGAAAAAGACATCTTTCCCTACCAGTGTTGCAGAAGTATTTATATGGTAATGTGTTAGTCTGTGCTGAGCAGAGGGGGAAAGGCTGCAGTCCACTTCCTGCAGTTTGCAGAAGCATGACCAACAATAATTGCCCAGCATTTACTAATTGACTCGTTACAGGTCTCTGCTGGTGTGCGTGCAGTAGGGGAACCACGTCTGTACTGCCTCAGGTCATTAAAGTCTTGATGTCAGGATGGTGGCATGGGACAGGACTGGTGGTCCCAGCAGGCGCACATGTCTCTGGGACAGCAGCCACTGGTGGGCACGCAGGAAGGCACGTGGGGCCAGGACAGCCCTGGCGTTGCTGGCTGTGGGGTGCTCTCGCAGCTCGGCCGAGCCATGGGCCGGGGTGCCTGGCAGGCTGACGGCGCTTCGTCTGTTTGCAGGATGAAGCGATGCTGAATTGTGATGAGCTTTCCTAAGGCAGCACAGTCTCGTGCAGCAGGTCGCCGCATTCCCTGTGCGTTACTTACAGAAATCCTAATTTATGCCATTAGAAACGTTAAGAACAAAGAGTTTCAGCGTGGTTCACATTTTGCCCGCGCGCTGCAGTGGGTCTCAGCTAATTCAGCAGCAGCGGTTTGTTCTGCTTGAAATCCTGGAGAACGGCTCCTCTCCCAAGGTATTTCTTCCGACTTAATTGCCAAGTTATAGTGAAATATGAGGTTCGTTGTTGTCTGCTGGAGCGCTGGGGATTCTGTTTTGTTGGCACATTTTTCATGACCTCGTGTCAGCAGCATAACTAGGCTATGAGATAATTTGTATGCTTTAGATGAGCAGCTGCATGCATCTTAGCCAGCGAGACAAGTAAGTGTGATAAGTCCAGTGGAGTTAATTAGGTAAAACAGAGAATTAACTCTAATCTTGTAGATTAAGTGATGTCAGACCATGCAAGATATATGTAACTTTCATGCAGGTGGAAATCAAAATGGTCTGAACTGGTACGCACCAAAATTTAATAAAAATGAGAGAAACAATTGCTGCAAATGTGTGTGGGGGAAATCTACAGCCATTTAACAACTGAAAAGGAAAAACCGTTGTACCCTTATTTCCCTGTGATGCTTTGGTTCTGCAATGGCTTTCTGCTCACTTCCGAATTAAACAGTTTTGAGGTTGTAAGGAAGGAGGACTGCTCTGCAAGCCCTGTTCCTCGTCCTTGTGCTGTTGCAGGTGTCACACGGTTATCACACGCTTTTGAAAGCTATTGAATTTACTGACGTTTTGTTGGCAATAGGGATGAGGGTTAAATAGTATAGGAAAAACAGAAGAAGCAGGCTTGTAATGGTGCCTGGTCATCCTTAAGCTGCCTCTCCTGTGGAAGCTGTGTGAGTTGCTTTGAGGAACGAGGGAGGACAGATTCTGCACCGGCTTTTGCCCCACAGAAACCTCCCTGCTTGGGAGGTAACCGATGCTTCGACAGGAGACCTGGTGTCTGAGATGTCACCCTGAGGAGATAATGGTTAGACATTGGCTCTATACTGATAGTCAGAGCATTTTTCTTAGGTATTTCTGATAAAACTCAATGTATTGAGTGTGATTTCAGTGTGTAATATTTGGGTGGAGGAGTCTTGTCTTAGCTGTCTTTCGGAAATCTGGGAATTACCTTGAAAAAAAGATTTAGGGCTATTTAGTATTTGTAGTTCAGAAAAGCAGCAAAAGCATGTTATTAAATCTGCTTTTATTGAGTTTTATTGAGCCACAATATCTGTCATCCTGGGCATCCCTGACAGCTTACATGGTTTGGCTGCTTCTGTGGAGGAGGATGAAAAATACAAAAAAAAGCCCCTGTAGTTTATTATAACAATGCAATTATCATAACTTGTAGTGTGTGGTGAGGTCTCACCTCACCACGTCTTTCTGCAGGGTACTCCCAGGGGGGAGCGACATGGTGGGGGAGGCCAGCTCCCCGTCCACCTGCCAGAGATGATGTGATCAGAGGTGGCTCCACTGTCAAAACTACGCCACAGTACAGATAAATGTAAGCATAAAAAATAGGTGGGAGACTTGTGAAAAAACCTTACCTTGGTGCCTACCACACAGAGCCTGGTGGTCACAGCGGAGCTCCACCTCCTTATGTTGACATCCTGTGTCAGCATGAGGTACCAGATGTTGTAAACCCCAGTCCCTTGTCTGACTGATGGTTTTTGGGATGCCGGACTGTGGCACATCACCTAAAAGGAGAAGGAGGGCGATCATTGCATTGGCATGTCGTTACCTACTTGAAAATTTACACGGGATTGTCACATCATCAACATTGTTAAACCAAGTAGGGATTGCAAGATTTTGTCCAAGACAGTAATAAATGAACATGCGGTAGCAGAGAGCATATCTCAGGAAAAAAACCAGCAGAAGTTAAAGGCTCCATTCTTCAAAATCTCATTACCCCATTTTCATTGTTGGTACCAGTTTCTAAATTCAAGGAGTCCCACAGTGAAGTGCCAAGATAGAAAAATCTCGTGATGCAAGCAAAAGAAAATGAGTTTAATGAGTGCTCTGTGTTCTGTGTCCCATAATATTATCAGTAAGCTCTCAGACTTCTAGAAATTGCTCTGAAATTGGCAGCCCAGACTTAATATCTTCTACCATTTTGCCATCACATGCAATTTTAGTTCTCAAGTGACTCCAATTTTAAACTCCCAGTGATTTAAACAGCTGCATTGTGCAAAGGCTGGAGTGAGGACATGCTTTTGTAATCAAGCAGCCCAATTCTGAATTTTATGGTGTGATGGTTACTGTGCCATTCAAACTATGCCCCATTACACAGAAGTGCATTCCTTTGATTTTACCAAAGAGACCATAAATATAACAAAAAGCATAGCTGGAAAACATGATTTCATGCCTGGATTTTTCAGCTCCTTGCTACTACAAAGAATAAATGGAGTCGTCTCTGAAAGGGGCATATCTTTGCAGTGAATTATGTTTGTACTATTTGTATGGCTAGCAGAGCTCATCATTAAGCTTACCAGAAAATATATGCCTGTTACAACGTTTAGAGAAACAGGGAACTCGGTTTTCAAATCAAAAGAATAAGACTGTAACTTCCTGTTTCAGTAGTTTAATACGGTGGAGGCTCAGGGCGTGGGGGGAGGAGGTTATTATGCTTGATATAAAAATGTAAAAGATGTTCCATAAATGCATAAATAAAATTAATCGTCAGCAGTCATATGCTTGGCAAACTATAAGGCTTATTTGCCTTAAAATTTCTTATTGTATCCTTTCCCTTTCCCCCCAAGGTGATGTAATGTTTTCATCTCTGAAAACCTGGTTTCAAGAAAGATTTGGCTCTGAAATGGAAATCTGCTTTTGATTCAACATTAGGTCCTAGCAGACAGTCCTTTTCAGTCCCATTTGTTTGATCACTGCAGCCTTTCTTCAAAAAAAGTCCCAGTGCGTGTTGCCAGCCGTGATTGGCAGTATATAGCCTGCGCTGTCTCTGTCAGTAATACTAAAGCTTAACCAGGTCCTATCATTAGTTCACCACCAACACAAAATAACTGAATAAATGCAATCAAAATTTCAAAATAAAAATGAATAGCTATACCATCTGGCATTAGTGAAGCAAAAAATAAAACAGCATGCACAGGTACAATAATTGAGAATTTAATTTGGGTAATTAAGTTTAATACATAATAAAATTTTATAGTAAACATTTAAAATGCTCCTAAAAATATAAAGGCATATTTGCTCAATGTTTTATAGAAAGGTACTTGTTACAAACAGATCTATTGGGTAATTTTGCACTGTGAGTTTTTATGTGAAGTATTGACTTACATGAAAGCCCAAGTGCAAGCCATTGGCAAGTGATTTCAGCTGGCATTGGATTTGATCCAGTGGGGCAAAGGGCAAGCTTCATGCCAGCTTTAAAAATATAATTGCTCTCTTGCAGACCTCAAATCAAGTATTTTTCCTTGCCAACATTGGTGATTTTTTTTTTTTTAATGTCCAAAAATAGATATTACTTTCCCTTCCCCCTCTCCCCTTCCCACCTTCATCTTGCTTGGTGCTTCCCTGAGTGGTGAACCTGCTGTCCGGGCACTTTCCAGCAGTGTTTGCAACAGCCAAAGGCAAACCAGTACTGAGCTGGCTCCTGCCCTTGTCCCACGAACGCTGCTGTCCTTGGGACCACCAGCGGTTAGCAATCCTTCCTGCCACTGCTGCGCCGTCTTGCCGAGAGCAGGTTGGATGCTGTCAGTGACAAAGAGGAGATGATGGAGAGAGGAGCCCTGGCTGAGGTTGTGGTCAGATGGACCGGTGGGGCTGCAGAGGGACAGGGTTAAAGGCTCCTTGCAGCTCTCTGTCCCCGCTTCCTTCTCCAAACATCTTCGGATTGGCTGGTGGCAGTGCCAGTATCAAAGGACATTTGCTAAGGAGGTCAGAAGAAAGGTTTAATTAGGTTAGTCCCACTTGTAATTTTCAGTGCTTGGGTTGATAGCCCGTGGACGTCACTGAAAGCGTGTGAATAAATGGGCTTCGAGGTACTGGATTTTGGACGTTATCAGAGATAAGGTAATAACAATAATGCTGGGCTGCACGTTAATGCCTTCAGAAATGTTGAGATAGTGGTGCAATTTGCTAAATTGTTTATGGGTTAACTACAGCTTCAAGGCTCAGTGTGCTGTGCTTCACCATCAGCTCACTCCAGAGAATCAGGAATTCTTGTCTGGAAGCAGCTCAGAGGCGCCGGGCATGGGCAGGATAATGCCAGTAGAAAACCCAAGGCAAATTGTGCAATTTTACATTTATGTGGGTAAGCAGCCAAAAATTCTTGTGTGCACTTCAAGGATAGCAAATACATTCACATCTGAGAAAAAAAAATAGTAAGAGGACACAGTAAAATGTAATGTGAGTCCCTTCAGTAACCGGGAATTACCATACCAAGCAGAGCAGTGGTCCATTTTGTGCATTGTCAGGTCTTTGAAAGTGGCTTGTGCTCCAGGCTACAGATGATGGTCTTGTAATGCTATACCTGCCCACTGGAGGACTTTTTTCTCCCGTCTCATGAGTCTTCCCTGAAATATGAGTGTTCACATCTTTTTAAACCTATTTACCTCATTCAGGACCATCTGATGTTCTCATTTTCAGTGGAAATGCCTAATTTGTATGTGAACCCTATTAAGCTATTGAATGCAATGATAACATGTGGCAATGAGTTAATAGGTTATGCACACGCTGTGCAACTTTTTTTTAAATCAGTAGTAAATCTTTAAAGCTGTTTAAAATCTGTTTGCTCCCCCGTGCACCATTCTTCACTCTGGTACAGTGATAATGGGTAAAATGACCCCATTCTTTCCTGTTCTGCCATTATTTATGCAACTGAATATGTGCCATTGTGCTTGTGTCTGCCCCAAACTGAAAACTTAGCATGTCACGGCTGATTTTTATTTTCTTCCTATAGGTCTCCAAGTTCTGCTCTGTACTGTCTGTGATAGGGACCAACCACTCAATGTGAGTCGCAATAAAACTCTCAATATTTCTCTGAGTGGTGCTTGCATTCTGGGCAGATCCTCTGCCTTGGTACTGGAGAGAGTGCTGTAGACTTGCACCAGTGGAAACATTTAAAATCATCCAGAACATTTGAAAACCTGGTGGTTTGTTGGAAGTTTCTCATGCTCGACAAGCATCAGTAGAAGAAATATGGCCACAAGCACCTGGAGACTGGTGGGCAGTGCGTTTTGGGGCAATGCTGGTTCCTGAGGCTAGCCAGAGATTCTTCCTAAAAACCTCTCCTTGGTGACAAATATTCTTGTCCGTCAAGTTTTTTTACATTCACTTTAGAAAGTCAAGCACTCCAAAGTTCAGAAATGTCAAACATAAGGCTATTTGGACAACTTTAACTCAACTTTATTTTGCCAGTGAATGGCAGACACGTTGATTACACACATCTAGTTGGTGAGTGTGTGGTATTACAGCACTCAAGGAATGCCAGAGGGCTTTGCATGAAGGCTTCTGCTCTTTCTGTAAGCCCTGCTCCTATTTGTAACAGCCAAAGGCAGGTAACAGATGAGGGAGTCAAGATGTGGCTGGGAAAGAGAGACCAGATTGATGGTGGATATTTTGGATGGCTGAAAATATAATGTAAGAGTAGACTTGGCTTGAATAGGCTTATGTCAGGGGCAGGAAACCCTAAAATTGAGATAATGTAAGAATGAGTTGAGCTGGGGTGGATGTCCGTGTCTTTGCAGAAAGCTGCTTTCTTTTGATACCATTACTTGGCCTGTTGACTCCTCCATGGTTTTCTCACTCAAATTTTCTGCATTCGGGATTGTGGAGCTTGTTCAGTTTCCTTGCGCAAACGCAGGTGTCAGCAGCCTGCTGACTGCTGTGTCCACTCACATCCTCTGGTTTTTCTCCCCCTTAACCTGACCTTTCCTATCAAATAAACCAACTCCCCCAAAACAGATTTTCTTTCATTGCGCTGCTCGCTTTTCCTGTACGCTACACTTGCTGTCCTACACGAGGTCTGGGCTCTCCATTTTGATCATGGGAGTGTGGCCAAGAGGCCGTTGGTGTTCACTGTGGGACGCACGGCAATGGGACTGTGCTTTTCACTCCTTCCTTGGGCACCACTGGATATTAGTAGCACCTGACGTAAGTGTTGTTTGAACATCACCTCTATGCTTCAGGAGAAGACCCATCCTTAAAATCTGTATGACAGTGGGTAATGGGGAGACTTTTATCCTCCGTGTTGGCGTGCTCTGGGGTGCCAGCTTTTGACACACCGGCAACTACAGCCGAGATCATGGAGCCTTTGGTTGTGCCCAGTTCTGAGGATCGTGTGACCTGCTCCTGAGAATATGTTGTGGAGAAGGTGCAGGTGAACATTATCCTATGGGTTATGATGGAAAAGACTTTTTAAAGCAAAAGGTCTTACAAGAGAAGGTAAGAACAGCTGGACCCCTGGTTTGTCTGGTCTCAGTGCTTCATTCGACAGCTGCATCCTTTCAGCCAGGAATGTCTCATCTTTGGCTTTCGTCCAGTTGCGTGAAACTTTGTCAAAGCCATAAATATTACCTCAGCCCTTGAACTGGGCCTGAAGGGGAAGTGAAAATCCCTCCTTCCATAGGCCTCGGAAAGGTAGGATTTGCAAATAGGTCTTTTCTTTATGACTGTGAAACAAAACCCTTTTACCAACAACAAACCTGGGTACACCTAAAATACAAATCCCAAATGCAATACTTAAGCCCTGGTCCTAGCTGATGGAAATAATGAATATGTGATGTATTAGTAAGTCTTGTCTACGGTGCAGTAAATCTGTCTAAAATTTTGTAGGAGTTCCCCTACAGTGCACTATCTTGGCAATAAATCATCTCAAGTCATAGAAACAGGACAAAGCAATGAAGATGCCGTAACTGAACTGTAGAGCAGAATCAAAATAATTTCCAACAAGTATTCATTTTATATAAATGTATTTGCATAGTACACATTAAAAAATACATATAAAAATATGTTTGTATAAAATCTCATTACAGGGCATGTCAGGTACACAGGTTTATGTGTAGAGTACAGCTTCTTTACATAACTACAAAAATGTTCCACAGTGCTTTGTTTTTTTAACAAGTCTGCTCTTAAACCCACAGTTCATAACCTTGAATATGCACTTTTTGAACTGGAATGTTTTATAGCAGTTTTTTTATGGTAGTTTTCTCACTCATAAAAATATCCATATGTTTGACACAACTATGAAAAAAATATTTTTATTCATTGCAATTGATAATGGGTATTTTTTCACTAATTGACAAGAGAGCTGTTAATCTGGAATATATTAGTTTCAATTGATTTGGCAATTGTTTGTGATTTTGCACTCTGATAGAACAGTTGTGTGTATGTATTTTGCATAGCACTGTAGGTGCAAAACTGCTGCCAACTTGGCTGACAAAAGTATTCTCCCTGTTCTTAAATTGCAGCATTGGCATTAAAATGGGCAAGCCTGATAAAAACAAGCCACGAAGAGATAAAATTGCCTCAAAAAGGAAATATAGCATTCACTTAAGCAATTCTTTTGTCTACAAAATATTCTATGTAGAGTCCTGTATCGCTTCGCCGGACTGGGTTGCTGGGTGCGTACAGCACAGTTTGCGAACTGTAGAGGTACCAGAAGGAAATATCTTGATGCTCAGTATCACAGCAGCATTTCCAGGCCATGCCTGTTAAGCAAGCATATAGATCTGTAGTGAAATCTAAGTGAGGCTTATTTGGGAGATTTAGAAATCTGTTAAAATAACATCATATTGTCAATACAAGTCTTAACCCTTCTGTTAGGGTTTCCAGTTGATGTCAAGTGTGGTGTTTGAGATACGAACTCCTCTCCAATGTGAGAGGGTGGAAACTTTCAACTCATTTCAGAGCTCTGTAGGAGCTAGTAGATGGTATTAATTTTATTCATTGTTGCAAAAGCTGCAGCTACATTTTACCTGCTCAGTGTCCTATTTGTGGCCTCTGGTCCACCTCTGCAGTCAGCTTCCATCCGTAATGCTACTGACAGTAGAGCGGCTGCCTCAGCCCACAACATGGGGGTGAGTGCTTGCAGTGTTAGGCTTTGCAAAGCATTGAGAAAAGGCAGGTTTGCCATTAGTGGTAACCCACTATTTGTGAGTAAGGAAAACCCCCGCTTTCTCCAGTAACTAACAAGCAACGTAACATCTGATGTGTGAGTCTTCCTGGGACTTGGTGGGCAGCTGCTCAGGTGACCGGCCCCGCTTTGTTCAGTGGACTGGTAATCACATTGTTTAGCACTGTACAGCCAAGCAAATCCTTCACTGCTGCTGCATACTCCGGCAAAAGCATTTGCTACATAGCTCTATTAATTACAAAATTGAAGGCATCCACATATTCAGGATAACTGCAACATTTTCCCCAGGAACGTGGGAGATATTTGGCATTACCAACTTCAAAGAAGGGGAGAGGGAGAGAAGGAATTTAATTCTGCTTGTGTATGAGGTAATGTCAATTCCTTGCAGTCAGGAGACTGGGGCTTAATTGATATCATATGGCTAACAAATGTACTCCAAAGCCAGCCTCATTTGATTGCTTTTTAATAACTAATAACTCTCAGTGGGAGTCCAAAATATGTATGTATAAAAAAGCACGCTGGAGCTGCCTCTCTTGCCTGCCAAGATCACTGTTACTGAAACAAATTTATACCTTTTGCAGTCCTGGAATAGATACCAGCAGTGGCTGGACACGTACTCTCTCCACCAGCCCCGGCCAGGAGCGTCTGGAGGAGCTGCAGCGAGGTTGCGGGGTACGTCCCCGCCGGCGGCAGCGGTTGTCCGCTCTCGCTGGGGTTTGCGTCGAGCCACAGCTGGACGGGGGATTGAATCCCTCCTGGTATTCTCCCCTGCCTGCCCAGGCCAGCTCCATGTCAGCATGCCTGCCCACAGCTGCAGAGCTCGCAAGGGTAATAAAGAGCCACTGAGTAATATTTCTGTCATGAATCACTTTTCCCGTGGAGTTCATTGCCTTCCCGAGTCGCAGATCTCAGAGCAAGGAATCGTCCTCTGTGATGGGGCAGGAGACTCATAAACGGTTCAGCTCCCCAATCCCCTTTGGTAGCCCCTGTGCCGCCCTCCCCAGGTGCTCAGAGCCTCCCTGCTCGCTCCCGAGCCTGCAGGCAGCCGCCGGGGTGGCACCGGCTGTGCTGAGCAGAGGCACCGGCAGTGTGCCTCGGCCCCAGCACCAGCACAGCTGCCTACAGTTGGATTTCCCTGAACAGCTGGTTATACAAAAGCTCTGCCTGCAGAGCAGGGTCTGGGTGCAAGCAGACTTTCGCAGAGCAGGGTATATGTAAAGCCGTGACGTATTGATTACAGCTGACAAAACCAGAGGCTGAGTCCCACTTTCTTGCCTTCTGTCACTGCCCCAGCAGGGCAGCTGAAGAGGAGCAAGAGGATTTGATGGTGTCACTGCTGTGTCACGCAGTGCCACACGCCTCCCGCCCACCCGTCCTCCCAGCAGGTTTCCCCCTTGCTTATTTAGTGGGTGAGTGGCCAGGGCAGGGCCACGTAGGACCAGAAGTCACGACCGTTGGCCGGCTTCCCACGGCATCTCAGTCACTGGAAGCAGGTCGTGAAGTGGCTGCTGTTCTAAATGTTGGCAGTTAAAATACAGGTAGGTGGTTACCTGAATGCGCTATGACTTAAGAGTGGTGCCAAGCAGCCTCCTGTGAGAGCCTGGGGGAGCTGAGCAGCTGCAAAGGGCAGGCACTGCCAGGGCAGCGCCTGGGAGGAGCTCCCACGCTGGACGTCAGACCTTCTGCTTTATGGAATTTGTGAAACTTCTCAGGGCAGGTTTTCAGGCTTCAGTTTGCATTTTGAGCTCAAAGTGACTGGGGAGGACAGCTGATACTACTCTCTTTTTCATGAGGTGCTCTATATGCAATTTAGAGCGCTTACAGTACTTTCCTGCCTTAGATAGTTTTAATGCCCATCTGGGCGGTGTTCAGTGCACCCGAAGTTAAGAAATAAGAGTGAAGTTTCCAACAACATAAATTTCTCTTTGTTTGATGCCTTTTAAGCTAAACATTTAACTAGGAAAGAAGAAAAGGAAATGCCATTTTATATCCATGCAGCACGGCTGAGCAGAAGATTGTAGCGGTGTGTTCCATTTACCTAGTGAACTGGGAGATGTCAGGAATGGGGAAGGGACCATTTCCCCTCTGATTTGGCAGATAACCAGTGTTGGTGCACTTCTAGGGGCACTTAGTGTATGGTCTTACATTAAATTTCTAAGATTATATTATTTATTATTGGAAAACTGCAATTCAAATAATAGAGAGAGAGATAATTTACAGTAGTGTGATATGTCTCAGCAAATTTTAAGGTGGACTGTTTTGGTTGCTGTCTTAGAACTCAGTCTAATTTTGGATAAGTTTTGTACTCTGCATGCTAAGATGGCAGCGCCTGACAACAGCAGTGTACCTACTGACACTGCCCTAACACCGGGTTAATGGAGTGGAGCCAATATGATTGAAGAAACTCTTATACTAAACTTTCAGCTTAATATTTAGGTGTAGGCTACAATGATTTACTTTTCAACACTACAGATGCAAGATGAGCAAATAGCATTAGTTTTGTTTCTGACATTGGGAAAAACAGGATAGCAGTGGATGGTTGATGCAACTTGCCTTTTTACTGATAGCCGCCATAAATGCAAAGAGCTAAGCAAGTAGGAGATATGTAAAGAAATGTGAAGTCACTTGTATTTGAGTCTCATCTAGAGATTAAGACGATGTAAGATATCTCATTCTTTTCTAGTATTGAAATATCTCTCCTGGTGGAAGCTACTCTGGATTGATGCCCCTGTGAGAAGAGAGTCAGGACCACAGTGGGCGCACATCACAGGTGCTTTGTAAGGTCCATCTCCTGAATGGTTGCAGGGACCATTTCCATGTGAGAACCTGTGATTACAAGCGCTGCTGACATGGGTCTGTTCAGCAGAGTTACGTAGGCGGGGTTCAGGTGGGAGTTCTCTGTGCGAGGGAATTGAACTCAATAGGAGTTGTACCTATTGGCTCGTTACATTGCGCTGGAGAAAGAGTGTTGTGGACGACTGGGGAGCTTGGCCACTGAAAGCTGGGGATAAGGTAAGACACTGTTATCTGTTCATCTTGCAAAGGTCTGGAGTCAACAGGAGAGTGCGGGTAAGTGGCCCTAACCTTGAAAAAATGCTGATCCTGTCTGTCTTTTATTCTGCCCATGGTCAAAGCCTCTCCTCGCTGTTGGTTACATCTGGGTTGGTGTCAAAAGGAATTCAGATGGCTTGTGTCTATAATCAGAGCTAAAACTGGGCAAGTTATGCTTGGGATAATTGATACATATTTGATTTCTATCACTTAACAAGAGGATGCAGGAGCAGGATTAATTCAAACGAATTTGCAGGAAGGGTATCAAAAGGCATACACTGAAAGCAATTAATGAGGGAGCTCTCCTGGGGTTATTAGAAGACTACCAAGAAGATAGCAAATTATGGAAAATTAAAGATACTTGATGCAGGGCAGAAAAAGGAAAACAAAAACCAGGCTGGATAATTAATGATGAAAACAAAATGATATTCTATTTGGGAAGAAAATAAACACATTGAAAGAGTCCAGAGATATTTCTGTGAATAGAGACTGATAACTGGCGCACTTCCTCTGTTTCTGTGAAGCACAGGCAATGTAATTGTAGAAAAATAATGCGCTTTTAAAATTATTCCTCAGAAAAGCAGAGGTGAAATGCTAAAAATGGCTATTTTGTGTTGCAAAGGGGAAGAAAAATTAGTGCAGTGTCTGTTCCCTTGCTATTCCCCCTTCTCCAAACCAGCAGAGGTAACAGGCAGATCAGAGCATGTCTGCCCTTCTGCCCGCTTCCTACAGATGGAGAACAGGGCCAATTTATAAATATCGTTCCTGAAAGCAATGTCAGGAGAGGTTGTGGACTGTTACCATTAAAACGACTGGTGACTTCCTTTCACATATATGTGTGCTGATTTTACTTCACCTCTATAAAGCTGCCTTTGATTAGATTTTCGTTAGGATTCACGCTAAATTGCACAATACTAGTGCAGTTATTTATGTGGAGATCTTTCCTTTGGCCTTCCACTTTGCCTGTTTCTCCCTGTCCATCGTAGCTCAAAATGACTACATTTTTCATTTTGGAGTATTAGGTAATCAAAGGGCACTGTTATTTCATAAATGTCCATTAAAAAAAAAAAACAAACCACAAACAACAGAAAGCAACACTTATTGCAATGCAATATTGCAATACAATGCATGTTGTTCTGAAAATGGATACTTTAGTTTTCAGCTTCAGTAAATACAGTTCAAAGCTCACAAGAACTAGCTTACAGCTCTTAAAAATGAGTGATTTTATGCAAGTTAATAATGATGAAGCAACATGGTTGGTAATTGTAGCAGATGATTTTGGGCTGCTTCTAGGTAAGATTTGGTATACATTTATACAGTATTGATAGACTTAAAAAACGCAACCAAACAAAAAAACCCCAAAACCAAATAAGCCAACGTTGGTCCCCTGTTACAGGAATGGTGCTGTTTCAGGAAAGAATGGTAAGAAATGGGGTTGATCTTCAGGCCTTTTCCATAAGGTTCTGGCTTGACTGAAGACATTCAGTACTACGTGTGACTAGTTCCTTATGCTGTTTAAAATGCAGATCTCCCAGCCTCTTCTTCTTGATACGAGCGAGTTGTTCAACCTCTAACATTTTATTCTCTGTCACTTGGGCATGATATTGGTAATAGGAATAGTCTACAGCCTCGTGGGGACCTAAAGACTCAATTATTAGGATTTATATAATTAGAGGTTGCATCCTGCCCTGTTTGTTGTTACCTCCCATCCCAAAAGGTGCAACACATCCTGATAATTTGTTTTTTCCCTGCCCCATCTCTGCACTCTCTTAACAAACACCACAACTGCTGCAGACCCAGATCCTACCCTGGGAAAAGGGAGGTGGTTCCTTAGCCAGTGCCTCGCACCAGCTTATGGAGCTGCTCTGTTAATGGTCACCGTGGGCAGGTAAAGCCACCTTTACCTCTGATGAAAGCCACCTTTATCTTCACAGCCCTGTCCTCAGTGAGCCATAGTAAGTGTTCAGATGTGGCACCACTTCACTTAAGTGTTTCCATTTTTACAATAAGATGATATAAAAAGTCTTGTGACTGAGCATGCAAAGGCACTCGTAAAAAAGTCTATTAATTTTTATGCCTCATAAATGTAAACCACAATTCACTTTAAGTTTGCTGTGAAAACATTCCTCTTAAAAATCTGAGTTTATAGGACACAGAACAAAAAGGATTTCAGAACAAAGGTCTGGTTTCTATTCTCTTGAGAATTCTGTTATCGTTAATTATAATTCTGTTTTGCCTTTCTTTGTTTTCAAGGCTTTTCAAGGAAAATATTTCTGAAGCTCTGCTGTTTTACTGCTTTTCTTTGATGAATATTTTATCAAATAGTAATCAACATCTTGTAATGCAATTGTACAGTTTATACGAAAGCAACTGAGAGAAGCAAAAGCAGAACGCAATTATCAAACATTTAAACTTTCAAAAAAGCTGGAGTGCCATAATACCAATTTATCCCAAAGCCAAGCAGCGTGCTGCCATTTTGCTACTGCCTGCCACTTCCCTGAGTGGTGGGATTTGGCTGCTAGTGTTTAATCGTACTTTTAATCATACTTTTGGAAACGTGGGCATAGGAAGCAGTGGCGCTAGTGAGGCCACCCGCTGTTGCCTCGCATACGCTGATGTGTGCTTGTACCTCTCTCAAGGTGGGCCATTGGTCTTGATGACATTGCAGCCTTCTACCTGCCTGACGATTATGGCAGCTGATCAAATAGTAGACTTATTTATGTAATGACGAGCTATTTGAAAACAATGATGTGGTGGTTTTATGGTCTGAGCGTATGGCCTTTTCCCCTCAAGAGCTGTGCTGGGTGCCGTACCACCAGCTCAGCGCACAGACCTGCTCCTGATGCAGAACATCACTGCTGGGTGAGAGCATTTCTAACATACATGATTTATTTACAGGCTGACAAAATGTAGGCCTTAAGGCTGAATATTAATGTAATAACCCTAGCTGCAATAAAACGGCTGTTTTTCAGAAGTGCTGATCTCCCACAGCTTTCAATGGCCCTAATTTTTTTCCCCTGTATTCTTCAGTGCTCTAAAAATAAGATTACTTTCATTTCACTCTCTAAATACAGTCTTGTGTCAGGCAGCCTTCAATGTTACCATTTTGTTTCAGGATTGATCCCTGTGTTCTGCTAAAGCCAGAGGCTCGCAGACTGTTTGGGGGACTGCTCTGAACTTTTTGTGTTTTGTTTCGTTTTGTTTTTCTTAAATATTCAGAAGAATAGCACTACATACAGCACTCCCCTGAACAGTACGCAGGAACCACAGATATGCTGTCACCATTAAATGACACCCCCCGGGAATCTTCAAACAGTTTAAATGCAGGAAGTCTTTCTGGTGGAGGAGCGCTGGCGTGTTTCTGTGGTGCGTGTTACGAGGATGTATTTAGACCGTTGCTGTCATTCATACTTTAAGTTCTCAGGTGTAGAGAAAGCGCTAGGAAAGCCTGTGCCCACCCTGACAGAAAAGGTTCCTTTTCTCCTGCCATCACACTTCTTCATTCAGCCCCGATTTCTAGCTGTATGGGCAGCACCAGCTCTCACCATCCTGCCTCAGTTTGCAAGCTGATTTCTAATTGGTTTTCTTTCCTGAGAAACAGATGGAAAAATGAAGGCCACCCTGTGCCGGGGGGAGGCAGAGCCCCTGCTCGGAGGGGAGGCTGAGGCGAGTGGCCACGGCACTCGGGGCAGGGTGTGAAACAACAGCACCTAGTGAGGTCTGGAGACTTGACCTCACTGCGCTGCTATTCCTTAGATGTTATTTTTTAAAATGTATTTAAACCTGTGAGAGCTGTTTATCTTATATTGACGTCCCTCCAAACGATGATTCTTGTACAGCAAAGCACTGCCAAACTTTCCTGTTCTCGTGTGGTCTTGGATTGCCGATATACTATTCAGTAGGAAATAGAAGGCCCAAACCCAATACTTGTTGTGGAAAGATGAGCAAAAGAAGTTGAGCAGGACTGTTTCTTGCCCGTAAGGAGATGACAGCGGCAATGGCATGAGGAATCCTTGCTTTTCTATGGCTATTTTCATGTCTGTTTCTACAAGTATGAAGTAGGAGGAGCTGCAATGAACATTTCACAGGAGCAAACCCTGTTCAAGATCAATAAACTAACTTTCATAAGCTTTGGCCCAAGTTTATGTACTTTGGAGTGGAATTTTAAAAAAATAAAAATGCCAGAACCAATATACAGCTCTGAGCAGACAGAGGGTTTATCATATTCCTATTTTATGATTCTTTTGCCAGAGGGAACCTTTTATCATAACTGTGCTGGTATTGTTGCATTCATTACAGAAAAAAAAAAAAAAAAAAGAGGGAAATTATATTGCTCACCCAGTGTTTCATTTCTGATGAGTGGTCCTGCACACCACAGGAGCTCGGACCCAGGCCCCATGGCACTAGGTGGCCTCAACAGCACGAAGGTGATACTCCCCATTTAGCTGTCGCCTGTGTGTTTGAATGGTAAAACTGGGTGGTGGCTCTGCGCTGCTCTCTGGGGGGTTTTTGGGGGTTCAGCAAGGAGGCGGCAGCAGGAGCAAAGCTCGACTCGCTGCTGGGAGCCCAAATGGCTGCGGATGCTGAGCAGCCATAACCCGGCAGCTCCGCTCCAGGATGAGCCTGGGGGGAGGGTGAGAAAGAAATTACGGTGTTTTTTCTCAGAATAATGAGCCCTTTTCTTCCTCAGATGAGCTGTGTGCACAGAGGAGTTGCTCACCTGAGTACATTGGGCCAATACAAGTTGCCCAGTTTTTTACCCCAGCTGAAGAGCCAAAGTTTAGGTTTCTTTCACCGTTTCTTTAGCCTGAGTGTCTCTCCACCTCTGTCTGCTGTGGACTGCTTCAGGCACAGCTGGCCTAACCAGCAGGAGCTGTAGCACATCTTTCAGACTAGATCATGCTAGTGTTTATATGAAGTAACAGGAGGATTTAAGGCAAATTCACAATACGAGTGAAACATCCTGGCTGCCTGTAAATCCCCATCAGATGACATGTAGTTTCCAAAGTAATATGCGATGCATGAAGAAAATACATCCTTGCATCCCCCGAGGCAGTCAGTGAGAGCAGACTGTGGCTGTGCTCCCCCGAATCCCTTCAAATAGCTCTTGCACCCACGGGGAGCTCGAGGGCACGGGAAGCCCAGGAGCACCCGGGGACCGCACATCACTCTGCAGCCGTGACGATGGGCACATCGACACTTGGGCACCAAGACCTTCGTTGGGTGGGGAAGCTTTATAGGGAGAGGAAAGATATTTGTAATTTTTTACTTTTTTTTTTTTTTTTTTAAAGTTGGGAGGATGACTGGAGAATTTTATAACTGTTTCATCTAAATGCTGAGCTCTCAAGAAACTGCAGCCAGCCTCCTGCCCACTCTGTGTGTGCACTTAACGCTCTACGGGTGTCAGACAGCTGGGAAGAAATGTGGGTGGAAAGAATCTTTTGGAGCATATTGGCTTTTAATGAAACAAACTGTTTCTGGGATAATCTTTAATTGTTTCTGTGTCCTCAGGGTGATCAGGAACCAGCCTTTTTATGCATTGCTAAATATTTGGAGCAGAGTATTGCTACACCCTGCAGCTGAAGCCAGATTTTAAAAAATGTTTAGGTACCTAATTCCCTCTAAAATCAATATTTGCTAATTAGCACATGTATTTAGCTTCACACACATACATATAAATTGCATATTACTGATGCCCTGCACAAATATATGCCCTGGTCTCCAGACACTATTTAGAAAGATAGGTTAAAGGGTTGAGAATGTACCTGCAGATCAATTAGTATCCCAAATGACTACTCTTGGATGCTGGTTGTTCTAGGTCCACACACAGCTGGGCTTTTCCAGGTGGAGGTTTGCCCCTGCTGTTAGGTGGGTAGGTGGCCTGTCTGTGCCCTTTCCCTCTTCAAATTTAATCTTTACAGGGTTGAAGACGTATTTATGGGATTGGGGAGCTTGAGAGTACATTTTTCCCTGGAATTTGTTGTGGTGTGTAAGGGGAAATGGTAGCAGAAAAGGCAAAGAGAGCAACTGTCCTGTTGACAGAAACCTGTCAAGTTTCCACCCACCCCTGGGTATTTCTAAGGGAAGAGGCAATCAGCTCCATATCATGCAGCTTTTCCCTTTTCTAATGCAGAGAGGAGCAGAGGCTGAAGCCCTCCCTCTCCCCAGCTGAAAGGAGGTGACCTAGGTGTAGTTAAACATCAATGTATAAAGCCATGAATTATGTGCTAAATTGAAAAACAAAACCTGAAAGCAGCTGGTGATTCCTCATAGTAATGCAGAATGGAAAAGAAAGAATGCAAAATGCCAAAAGATGTAATTCCCTTCAAAGGTGAGCCTGAGAGAGCCTGGGGAGGGGGTTGGAGGCAGGAGCAGGCAGGTGCCTGTGCCTGTGATGGTGCGGCAGGAGGTCACAGCTCGCTTTGCTGCTTTGGAAGTTCACATTGCCCATGCCGGAGGGCTGAGACGCCTGTCCTCACTGAGCATAAAAACTCACTCCAGCATGAAACTGCTTGAACCCTTTTTTTTGGATTTAGGTGAAAAGCCCTTTCTCCCTTCCATGTTGGCAGGTCTTGGCCCTGTTTCCCACCTTCAGCTGATGATACATCCTTCTCAGAAGGCCTTGTGCTAACTCTGGGTGCTGCTTCTTGGGGCTTTGCTTTCCAACCGGAGCACTCCGTTTTGGAGTAAAATGAGAGCACAAGAAATGTTCAGGAAGGTGTGGGATGACATATGACTCTCCCTGCTCCTTAGCTGGGCAGTAAATAGTCATATTCTTAATGTTACCTATTTGAGTGCAGCTTTGTAGACCAAATACACAACATGCATATGTTTACTCTCTTCTTTTTCTTTTTTCCTTTTTTTTCTTTTTCCTTTTTTCCTTTTTTCCCTTTTTCCCTTTTTCCCTTTTTTCCTTTTTCTTCCCTTTTTCTCCCCTTTTTCTCCCCTTTTTCCCCTCTTTTCCCCTCTTTCCCCCTCTTTTTCAACTACTTTTGGCTAACAGATTGCTGCTGCTATACTGCAGCTGGTCTTTTTTCAAGAAATACTGAAGAGCCCTCAACCCCCAGTGAACTGAACTGAGATGCAGGGAAAGGAAACCTGGGGCATCTGTGGGTGGTCGTGTAAACTGCAGGCACCCAAAATCAGGACTGTGTTGGTAAAGTTTGGTCTTTCCATTACCTCCTTTTCTCTTCCCAGCAGGCACTTCACGCTATGAGTTCAGGGCGTTTATGAAGGAGATGAATTAATTGTGTATTAGCAGTAAGGGCAGGACTTGCCAGAGGGCATTTGGCCACTGACCAGGTACCTGCTCCTGTCCGGCGAACCTGTGCCTGTGAATAATGCTGATCTCCTTTTCCCTACATATGTATGTATGTATGTATAAAAATCCTGGTGCAGTGGATTTCTGAGCAATACATATCTGAATTCATTATGATAAAATGTTCTTGTCAAATTTTCTTGTGATTTGATGTGAGATAATAGATTAATGATTTTAATTTTTTACTCTGTCTACAGTAAAAATCTAACAGAGTTCTTTACATGTTCTTTCAAAGTAAGTAAACATAATTACAATTGACAATTCAATTTTCTAGTGCTCTCTATTCCCTCATCAATAAAGGAGAATAGCGAGGAGGCTGTTTGTAAGCAGCAGTTCTTGAGGATTGTGTTTTTATGAGGTTTTTACACCACTTTCATGTCAAAAAAAAGAAACAAAATTAGGATGAAACTAATGCAAACAGAGCCTTCAAAAACATGTATTTTAGTGGTGTTTAGAGACTAAGAAGAAAGATCTGAACTTTTACCCTTCTTTTCTTCATTGCACATTTCAGATCAAATCCAACACTGGACTCATCTTTGGAAGATCCTAGGTGTTTTAAATCTGGGATTTCAACATATTTCCAGCAAGGTAAGCAGCTTTTTATGTGCTAGGGAAAGGGATGGATGGTGAAAACAGCCAGATTTTCTCCCTTCATTCAAGGTGATGTAGATTAAGCATGACTCCTCTGAAGCTGGTGCAGGACCTGCACCAGGGGTTATGGCTAGATGTAAGATAGGGCTGATTCTCCTCCGGTGGGTTACATCTGAGCAACCGGTTTGGACTCGGAGAGAAGAGCTGGGGGGTGCAGGGTTTTGGAAAGGGGAAGAAGGAGGCAATTCTGGCTCAGCTGGTAGGGAGCGGCAGGATGCTCAGAAGCTGCGTGCCAGGCACTTTGGCTGATCCACTGTGAAGCTTTCCCTAAACCGCTGAGGTTTTGTGTGTTGCTCATGTCCACAGCACAGGAAGCTGTATTTGCCAGCTGACCTCACACGAAGTGGTGAGGATTGACCGTGGCTGATGTGAGCCCTTATGGTTGCTTGCTAGGCCAGAGATTTTCTTTGCTGCTTGGCGGCAAAAGCTGGCGCTGGTGATGGATGGCCTGGCCCAAAAGCACAGCAAGGACCAGACTGGATTGCCCAGGCGACTCAGACTTGCTCTACGGGGGTGGAGTTAACCCATTCACTGTGATTTCTTTTCTGCTGATATTGTGCTCTGCAAATTATAAGATGCAAAAAATATGTGGGGAAGTTTTAATTGTAAGGCCAATTAAATGAGAGCATGACTGTGTTAAATCCATAGACCCATTTCCCAGGAACAGCAGGAATACAGGACCGCGGGGCTCGGTCCTTGCATGGATGCATCTGCATATTTCCATCAAAGGCAGTCATTTGTCATTTTATGCTTGTGCAGGTTTTTACCCTAAAGATCCTGTAATAAACTCCCTTTTTAGGGTGATTTTTTTTTTTTTTTTTGTATTGAAAGTTGGACTGCTCCTAAAGATGGTTATGCTTGCGACAGCTGGGAAGAATTTGGGGTAATTGTCTACCCTTACCAATTTTACAGACAAAGCATAAAACAAAGCAGTGACTAGGGGCACAGCTTGGGTCTCTGTTCCAGAAAGGCTGTGTCCGCTGTTGGGGTACAGCCCCGGGAGGAAATGCGTGGGTAGGCAGAAGTACATGAAAGGCCATCAAAATAGTGTTCACCCACCAACGTCCCAGAGCAGCACCCTGCAAGGTGCCGGTGAGGCCTCCTGAGAGCTCACCGTGCTTCAGCCACATACTGAACCACAACCAGTCTTGTCCTAAAGCCAACCAAATTGGCAAAAGCTGTGTCAGTAATATTTTGATGGGCTGTCATCTGGCTATGGCACGCTGCAGTCTGGCCATGCCAGGGCTGTGAGCTTGGGCTTGTCTGTGTACTTCACGGGCTTCAGAGTTGACTGCCGTCACCTTCGTGACTGGCATCCAGAGAGGAGGTGGTTGTCGCAGCCAGGTCTTGCATCTTTATGGAGTATTAAAGAGCCATCATGTGTCTCACTGGGGAAGACCAAGAGAGCTTTGGGTCTTCTAATCAAGATGCTACTAAAAACAGGTTTTCTAACAGGATGCTCCCACTTTATGCTGAGTCATGATCTTCTTGTACAGGTGCCTCTTTCATCTTTAGTTTCAGAGCAGGAGATGCCCAGTGACAGGAAGGACCATACTGTGCCCTAAAAAAAAAAAAAAAAAAAAAAGGCAAATTATAGGTCTGTGATTTCAGTGCTATGAATATCGCTTGTTGTTAAGGTGGGAGTTTAGTTTGGAGAGCAGTGCAGGGAACAATGTGCCAGCCAGCCTGCTTGAACTTTGGTCCTTCTGAACCGAGAAATACTTTAATTATTTTATGTAACACGTGGCCTTTTGATTCTGGCAAGCAGAAGCAGAAGAGAAAGTTGCTATGCAACCAAGCAAGCAGCTGCTGAGCTGAGGAGTCCAGGAACTGGGAACTTTTACAAACAGGAATTGCCTTGAAAAATACAAACAGGCAGAATTTCATGGTTGCTTCCAATTTTCATGTTTGTTGTCATCTTGCTTCTGAATTTATTTAGCCAATCTTGGTGAAAGGTCATAGAAATGTTGCCTCAGGTGCAGTCTGGCAGCCTGTTTTAGGGACTATACAACTATGGGAATTTGGCTTTGGTGACAGTGACATTCTGTACATGCAGCTGACAAGGGACTTTAATTATTTTAGTCTAGGCTTGCACTGAATCCAGAAAGCTCCCCCTGTAACCGTAGTGCTAGCTCAGGGCTGCCTTCCCTCTGGCAGCAGTGCAGATTCAACGTGAGGTTGAGCCCAAAGCCAGAGGCTGGCAGGGATGCGCTGTGAGGAGGGGTGCCATGCACTTTGTTCCTAAACCAAAATGAGATACAGGGTCAGTGCAGGGACCTTCACTGTGGGATGAACATTTGTTAAGACGAATGTCTGAATCTTGCTTGTGTTGCCTGCAAAAATAAGCGTGGCTATCTTCTTAAAGACTGGGCAAACAGAAAACTCTGGTGCCACTCCTCTGCTCAGTTGTTCTGATATGTGTTGCTAGCAGGGAGACCTGTCTATCATTAGCCTTTTATTAAATAAATAAATGAATAAATTGTAGTGAAAACCAAGCTCCCTTTTCTTCCCTCAGAAATAAACTATGAACTAGCAAAGGTTGCTGACAACCTTTTTAGTGGAGTTACACCTGAATTACAACAGGACATAAAACACAAGCTCTGACTACCACTTGTGCCATTTAACTACTTAATAAATTCCAGGGGAAGTGGGCATTCAGGGCTGCAAACAAGTCCTTTACTACCATCCCTTCCTATATGGGCTGTAGACACTCTTTAGACACTCTGACTTAGAAGTAATGTGTTGGAACAATCACTTCTCCCCCTGCGCCACAACGTAATTCATGGGAGGGTTAGGTGAAGCCCCTGCAGATCGATGGTTAAAGAACTGACAAGGAGAGCCACAAATCCTTCATCAAATTACAGCCAGGGTGTTCAGGCTGCCTTCTCCTGCTCTTATTGATAATATCTAGACAGTAAATTATCATATCAAGGTATAAATTCAAAGCAACAAAGTGATAATCATCTCCAATTCCTGGTGGATAAGCAACTAATGAGAGATTTAATGTACTAAAAATGCAGGAGATGACAAAATAATTACAAAATGGCAAACTGTTGAAGACTTTTAGGAAGAAGGACAAGGAGAAAAATGTTTTTCAAGTAGTGCTTGTTATAAGGAAAACACATATCAACAGCCCATCTTTGAACAGATGCGTTGGGGAAATTGTACCCAAGCATGTCCACTTGGTGTGTTTCCTTGTTCTGCATGTTCCTTAAATTGTGTTCCAGCAANTTTTTTTTTTTTTTTTTTTTTTTTTTTAATGGTAAAGCTCATTTCCCTGGTTGCAGGAGATAAGAGTCTAATTTGTCTGTTGATGGTTTGGCATGTTTAGAGTACATACAGTGAATGGGTAACGATGCAGGCACCCAGGAAGCCTTTCAGCCCAAAAGGCTATTCAAAAATATCTGTTATAAGATGTTAAATCAACCCGAAGGAGCTGAATGGGAAAAATCACAGAGATTTCTGTCTGTGAAGCTGCAGTGTGTATGCCTGGAGCTGGGAATTGGTGAGTGACGAGGCGATGAGGGATGGCTGGGTTTGCCAGTGGGTGGTACATGCCATGCAGCAGTCCACAAAAGTTTTCTGAAAGGGGATGAGCAGCAAGATTGAGTTTGTGAAGCAAGATTGTATCAGATGAGAGATGTATTGCTGGTGAAGTATTTTCTTATGGTTGAATATGTAAGAAAATTGCATCTTACAGATATTATGCAGCAGAAATCTGTAAAATGAAGCCAGGCCCTGAACCTGGAGGGGGAAGATGAAGACTGTGCTCAGGTCCTAGGTCTGTCTGCCAGAGGGGACCGTGCTGGTTGCAGTGGAGACTGAGGCAGGTAAGGGAGGTTTGGAAAGCGGGTAGAAAGTGGACTTGGACTCTGCTTGACAGGGTTGTGCCTGTAGTGAGGAGAAGACACCAGGAACCGCCAGAGTGGCTGAGAGTTTAATCTGGACTGAAATGCAACAGTTGAGGAACAGCAGAAAGGCAGTTAGGAGTTGAGTTGTGCTGTAGGAGTCAATGAGGGACCTTATGGTGGATGACAGCTCGAGAACAACAAACTGCTCCTTGGGGAGAAGAAAGCACACGTTTCACATGTCTGTGAAGTCACCATTTGTCTCCTGGTGAGTGCAGGCGTGAAGGCTGATCTGTGGAGACTCTGGCCTTTTTCCAAACATTGAAAATACTCACCCTTGTTCCAAAGAGCTTACAGTCAAACCCAAAAGAAGAAAAAGACTAGTTCAAAAGAAACAAGGACAAGAGAAATTTAAGAGTGTACAATCTTCAAAATGTAATTAATTGTAAGAAATGATTTGCCTGACCTTGGCACTGCTCCCAGGAAGTCACACCAGGCTCAAGAATGTAACACGATGACGCACGACTTGAAAATATTGTGTCAAGCACCACCTGGTTCCTGTTAGCTGAATGGCTTGTTGACATTGCTCATTCGTTCTTCACTTGACTGAAAACTCATGGACTCATTGATGGATGGAGCTTGATGGAACTGCTTGGCAAACTTTGATGGTTTTAAAATGTTTAATAAATTGCTAATTAAAGGAGGGGAAAAACCAGAGCTCAAAAAAGTCTGCAAAAATGTGGTTTTTTTTTTTCCCAACATCTGGTAAATTAAGTATTTTAAATTGATTGACAAAACCTTTTTTCTTTTTTTTTTTTTTTTTTTTTTTTTTTTTTTTTTTTTTTTTTTTTTTTTTTCATTTTTGTCATCTGCCTTTGGGATGTTTAGGGAAACTACTTTGATAGGCGTACCCAAATACTGACAATGCTCCTTGTCTCTTCCTCAAGGACCTTGGTATTGCTTGTGAAGATATGATTTCTGTGAAACCTGTCAGTGAATCACACCAATCTGTTTTTTGAACCAGAACTTCACAGGGGTGCCCTCAAAGCCCAGCTGATAGGAGATACAATGTTCATGAAGCACTAAATATCCATAATGCTTTTTGGGAGGGGTATGCATTGAATATCTTTTCATACCTCTAAAATGAATATAGAGAAGTATTTTAACTAACTGCTGGCATCCCTCTTAGCCTCCTGCACCCTAGCTGACCCATCTGCTTTGCTTGCTATTGCTGCAAAAATGGATTTTAACTTTGTGGATGAGAAACTTTGAGGTGGCCATAGGGAAGATGCCCAAGTGGAAGACTTCACCTCACGGATTCCTGTGCCTTTTTGTCCCCTTTTAAAAACATAGTGCTAATTTCCCGATTGATAGTAGGATGATGTTTGCTCTTATTTCCTTTCCTTATGGAGACAGGTTTTGGACTTTTGTCATATTGTGTGTGTGCGCAGTGTGTCTGTGCTCATGCAAGTCATGCACATGTGGATATTTATGTCTACATATCTGTTTTTCTGTCACAGATTGCTATGATTGCTATATAGTCATGGTTGAGAAAGCAGGGCTAAAATGCAGCTTGAACAGATACGGGAAGCTGGAGAGCCCGGTGGTAATAATTAGCATCTCCTGAGAAGTGACTCCGTGTTCCTGAGCTGGCCCCCGAGGAGAAAATCTCTACTGTAAGTGGCACATGTTTTGCTAGAAATCCTCCAATTCAAGCTTGTCTCCTCCTGTTGTGCAAATGAACTTTGATAATGAAGCAGTTGCAATTTTTAAGATTGAGATTAACTCATCTAATGAACCTCTGCTCATTCAAATTTGTACTGAACAGCTTCTCCATGTAACAAGTGAATAAGAGGAACATGGTTCATCAAGTGTCTTCCCCCCCTCCTATTTCCTGATAATATAAATAAATCTTGCCAAGTTACTTTTCCAAGAGAAAATACAATACTCCCTGGCTCTCAGTGAGCAATTGTGAAATCAACTGCTTCCTCTATTCTTTAAAAATACCATTTGTATCTAATTATTCAAATCGGAAATACGAGGAGGACTACATAGTTCCTTCCGAGGCCTGAAGAGATCTTGCTGTGGCTTCAAAACCCCAGCAAACCTAGCAAAATCAAAACAATCCTAAATAATGATAGCTGAATGGAAGGGGGGGGAGGGCGTGTTTCTTCTTCTTCTGAAAGTTTGCAGTTCTACAGGAATTGATATTTCTTAGTCATCTAAGATCCCATATTGGTAAGCGAAATGACAAAATGGAGAAAATGTCTAGAATACTGTCCATAAGAAAACAAACAAATCATCGGGAACTTTGCCAAGATGTAACTCAGACAGGCAATTAAACAGGGAAAGCATTCCTGCCTTAATCTTGCAGTGTGTTTATTTGTTGGTCTTAAGGTAGAATTAGAACTTGTAGATTTATGTACTGTATATAAAATAAAATTAAAAAATCTCTGCTAGAACACTTCTTTTTGCATAAAAAGTAATGTTTGACAGAGGTGATCCTACACTAGAAGATTTGACTTTCCAATATTCTCACAAATTAAAGCAATTTCTTGATGAACCAGTTTAACTATTCTGAGCACTGAAGAAAAGCATCCACAGGTGATACAAACTGAAGCCCTAACCTGAACCTCTGCAGCCGAAGTCCTGTTTCTGTTGATGGTTGGAATCCCTTGAGCCAGGCCAAGCATGGCAATGGTAGCAAGGCTATCTAGAAATATAAATACCTTAAAACGAAGCCAACCCTTCCCTCCTCCTGCCCTTAGGAGACCCTTCCCTCTAAATTAGTGTTTCTCCTTTAGGTTCGTAACTCTCCATTACCTGTAGAATTTCTCCTGAACCAGCTCCTACCCCAAATTTTTTACATTTTTATAAGCTTGATTCACCTTTTGCTACTGAAACTCTGCTGTTCTCCCAGGGAGAGACTGACGAAGCCTGGTTCGGGAAGATTTTGTTCAGTTCATAAAATTTACTGACTTTTACAGGTGCTTTGCACCCAGGTGAGGGTAGTTCAATTTGCTGGATGAGCCAGAACCTGCCCATGGAAGAAAGGGCCAGGTGGCGAAGGGTAAAGGCATTGCTGATGCCTCTGTGCAGCTCTCCTGGGTTTGACGTTGGGAAGTTTCCCTGGAATTGGTTTCTGCATTGATGGAGGCATGGGGAGGTGGAAGGGCAAGGGCTTTTCACAGTGTGAGATAGCAACGCACTGTTGTAGAGGGCTCTTGTTTCAATTCTGCGTGCCACAAGCTACTGCTAAGCCAAAGATAATATTGCTGCTGGTAGAGAGGAGGCTTCTCCAGTTTTGGTAGCCCTAACTATATGCCATTAAGAGAGGGAATCAGAAAAGTTGAGCATTACACTGCGTGCCTCTGATGCCTCTGCTCGCTCCTGAACCATGGGGATTGTCAGGGCTTAGCAGAGACGTGGACTGAAAGAAATCTGGGCTGGTAAATGACTTTCTACTTCCAAACTTCTACAATTTCATGTGAAAATAGCAAAAAACACAGTAAATATGGGATCACACAAAGCTCTGTTTCTAAAGGCAGTTTTCAGAAGAACCTCATTTTTAAGGCAACACTAGCCCTGGAAATTACTTATTACACTTATTTATAAGATGCTCATGAATAATTTATGCTACATTAACTTGTAAATGTGATAGCTTTTGAAATCATTAAGCTCCAGTAGCTTGCTTTGTAAATCCATTGGCTTGGTCTCATT
This sequence comes from Fregata magnificens, assembly GCA_013389945.1. Taxonomy (NCBI): domain Eukaryota; kingdom Metazoa; phylum Chordata; class Aves; order Suliformes; family Fregatidae; genus Fregata; species Fregata magnificens. The sequence goes on along the minus strand of WAAD01021892.1, from coordinate 225,874 downwards.
ATTAAAAGCTAATTAGCTCATTCAACTGGAACATATTTTGTAAAATAGCTATGCTAGTATTCTTCTTTATATTACAACAGATTATATTAATTCTAAAAATATTCCAGCAATGGCATTATGGAAATATTTAATAATAAGGATATAAAATTCTATACAAACAGATAATTGCTTTGCATCCTTAACGAGTTTTCCAAAACCTGGTAAGTGAGGTATCAGGGTTATGATTGTTTTTATGAACATATGATATTAGAAATCTCTGATATACATTATTTATTTAAATATTAAAGACTATAGTTTATACATGGGAGGGATATTTTCAAAGTGTTAATTTGGATGTGTGAGAAGCTTGGGTCTTTGCTTAAAAAGTTATAGTCCTAAAGTTAAATTTCTAAGCCATGGTTGGCACTAGAAAGGATGCAGACCATGAGTGAGTGTGCACAGTGCGCCCATGACAGCGGGGGCAAGAGGTGGGGCGATGAGTGAGGCTGCTCTTGCCCCAACTCACAGGGAAATACTGTGGCTGTCAATCAGTTGCAAAGTCTTTCTTTCTGTGAAAAGTGTTTTTTATTTGCTATTGAATTTTCATGTTGAGAAAACACTGCATTTTTCTTCTGCATTGTTGTTCCTATAGGTGTTATTCCTGCCACTATGAAAAGAAATAGGAGGAGAGGAAAACTAGGTACCCACTGATCACATTGCACCTCCAGCGCCAGACCAAGAGTCACACCCAGCACAGCTCCACAACAAGTGCTAAACCCAGGTGGCATAAACACCTCACTGAGCCCCCAAGCACCCACCTGGGCCATACCACGGGTAAGTTTATCTTTGCATGAATGACTTATTCCCAAGTCATCCCATCCCACCCTCTCTATCAAAATAATCACAGTATACCTGTCCGGCACAATACCAGAGGAGGTGTTTTGTAGAATGTTTTTATTTCAGGATAAAGTAAAATATCATTTCGGTTCATTTGTGCTAAGGCCCTGGCTTTGGGAGAAGAGGCTCTGTAGGAAAATCGATAGCCACTTGGCATAAAAAAGAAATATCCAGTTGGTTTGATAGTAATCATCTGTGTTGTATTTGAAAAGTATTTGCTATGTAAAATATCCAAACATTCTTTTTTTTTCCAAATAGTTTGGGGTTATGTTTGTCTCTCCTAATTTAAACATTTTTAAACTTCAGTACATTTAAATTCCTATTACCAGCTTTTAAAGGGATTAGGGTAAATGGCTTTTATTCTGCAGTCACAATACTATTGCTTTCAAATACATGTTCTTGGATTTCCTGTTCAGGAGGAAAAAAAGGAGGAATTTAAGTAATTCACAGCAAAGCTACAACGTCTGCTTCTGCATTGATGAATGTTTCCCTTTAGGAAAGGCAGTTCTCTTATTAATATAACATCTGGCTTTCATCTTGAATAAATACAACAACTCAAAAGCAGGAGAAAAAGAGTAGAAAAATGTGAATTTTCCAGCATATCAAGCAGCCAAAAGGCCTAATTAACAGAAAAAATATCTGGCAAGCAATGCCGCTCGAGAAACTGCCATAAATGAATGTTCTGGGACAAGACGTTTCAAAGGGACCACTTGGTCACCCGGAGAGCCAAGAGGAGTGGGATAGTGAGAAGAACAGAAAACAGCACGGATTTATGATTCTGCACGTCAAAATGGCCATTATCAGTGGGCCCTTCAGGGAGCCTTTGCTGTATTAACTACAGCAAGAAAGCTGTATAGTCTCACTAACTGCTTTGTATCCTAGCCGCATGCGGTTCGGCGGTGTGCAGCCACCCTTTGCTGCCCTTTTCCCTGGTCAGGCAACATGCCTCGCTCCTGCAGGACCCATCTTGAGGTTCTCATGCCTTTTAAACTGCAGATTTTGAGAATTAGTCTTAATGTTTAGAGAAAAAATAAAGAAGGTATTTAGCCATTTTAGACTTTTATCATTAAAAAATGAAAAAAAGCCACCCCCACCCCCCGCCAAAATCCTCCAGAAAACCAGCAAGGAGGGCAGAGATTTGACAGACGTCCCAGAGATGGTTTTTTTCCGTGGCTGCAGAGTGGGGCCGTGGACGTACGCACATGCTCCTGATGGAAGTACGAGCTCAAATCAGCAACTGCCAGTGAGGAAGGTCTCTCTGGATCAAACCCAGTTCATATTCCTTGTCCCTGTCCTTTCCTATTGGGAGTGCATTGATTTGCCGTTGTCCACCAATGAGCAGACCAGCCTGGCGAGAGGGATGCAGTTGGTTATTTACGTGCTGACAGTTATCGGTTGTTATTCCTGCAGGATGCGAGTGGTCCAGGAATGCCATGCACGGGGCAGGGACTGCTGGTCTGCTGGGATGGTGGCATGGCTGCAGCGTGGGGGCGATACCACAGGGACCTTCTCAGGTGCTGGGAGGTTCCTGAGCGGAGTTTGTTGCAACTTAGAAAATCATGACATTCACTGCAACTGTTAATTGGAAGCTGAGCCCAGCTTGCAAAGAAGTAGTTGGCGGGAGGGCAGTTGGCTGTAAAAGCTTTTTTATTTCTGTTCCGTTTGAGCTACTGTGTAGCGTTTCGATCTGAAAGCTCTCATAACTTAGAAGTTTTAAATTTAATTTTATGATTTTGAGAGGTAGCTAATCTCATGTTTAATTTTTATTAAGACTTGCCTTTCGTTTGTTCTTTTATTTTTTTTTTTTTTTTTTAATTAAATCCTTCTGGTCTTGTTTGTAAAATGTACTGTAAGGACAAAGTCCTGGGAAATGCACCTAAGAGCCGCGTTTGCCTCAGGGACTTGTATCTTCTCCCTTTATTAGGTCTGCTCCTGTCAGCCTTAAAACTCTGCAGCTTCACAGCATGCCCCTATAAGGTAAAATTCAATTCCCCCTTTCTGTAGAAGGGAAAACTGATGCACAGACCAGATAAATTACCTGCCCAAGGTCAGAGCGTGGCTGAGGGAGCACTAGCACACTGATGAAACCAGCTCGATCCCATTTTGATAAGCCTGAAAGTGGCTCTTGGTAGGAAGCGCTAGCATGGGATATCTGTAGCAATGGAAAAAATATCTTTTTTCCCCTTTTCCATGTTTGTTTTTATTTTTTTCCTTTAGCTTTCTGCAGCAAACCTTCACATAAGTCTCGGGGGTAAATTTTTGTGGTTGAGGGATGACTAGGCTACTAGTGGGTGAGTGTGAATGAGCAAAAGTAAGTTTATGTGGAGCAGGCAAAATGTTACAAATACATTTGCAAGAATGCACTATCTCCTGTCCTGCAAAACCGTAGGGACCAAGTCTGGCCCCAGACAGCCATACTCAATTCCCACTCAACCTATTGACTGTCTTTCAGCAGTTTCTGAGGTGGATTAGAGCAGGAGCATACAGTTGAGTTCTCTTGTGACAGTCTGTTTCCATTAACTGAAAGCGAAGACCTTACATGTCAAGACCTTATGTTTCAAGAAGCTATTAGCTATTGACTTGATTTTTGCTTGACAAGTACAATATTGTCAATGAGAAGAGAGGAGTCACTTTTTCACTACGGTGAAAATATACAGAAAGATTTCTGTTGTGGGGTAGACTTCTGTTTCCTGCTGAGAAAAATCAGTATTTTAATTCTTTTATGTCTCTTCTGTTCCTAAACATATAAACACCAGTTGCCCAGAAAAATGGCATCAAAATGAAAGAAGACGTTTTAGTCATCCTTGCAATGTCAAGGCAGTTGAATTTTCAGTAGTCTTTTATTCCCCTAGCACCTGATTGCTGGTGGTTTTACACCTGGCCCCTGAGAGCCAGTCAAGTCACTCACTCATCTACATTTTCACGAGCACTTTCCTTCCCCCTCAGCTCTTAAAGCAACTTAGTGGGCTGGCTCTGGCATGTCAGTGAATTTTTCTGATAATTTTCATCTGGTGATATGTTTTAGTGCACTAGATCGCTTACAAAGAACTCTTGGCAAAATATCATATGATTAAAACAGTGATTATTTGAAAACTCTGTAGAGAAGGAAATTAGCTTAGCAGAGATTCATGACTCCTCCCAGAGCCTATTCCAGTTCCCACCAACATCTAGGGGGATGCTGTCACGGAACCAAAAGGGAAAATGGTGAGGTGCTAAATGGGCATTGATATTGAATGCTGCTGAATACTTAGGTGGGACTAAGAAAAGACAGACGGTCTCAATAGCTAATTGCAGCTATGGAGGTCTTGTGAAATTAGAAGGAAAACGCATTCCCAGATTCAGATACAGATACTCTGAGATTTATTTTTTCATCTCAAAAGGCATAAAGATCAGGACAGTGGTTTTAATTGAAACACCTATAGGTTGTTTTTTTCCCCACTCTTCCTATACGTCTGCAGGAAATTGCAACCTGGAAAATAGCCAAGCTGTGATAACTCCATCACCGCAAGGGTTTGTCTCTTGCTGCCTTTAGCTCTCCATTCTGATGGGTTTGTCTTAACCTGCTTTTCTCTTTCCAATTACGGCGCTGGACCTGGAGCTGGGAGCATCAGAGCTGGCCCCTGCAGCACTGACTGGCCCTGCAAGCGCTAGTGCAAGGTAAAATAGCCCAAATGATGGTAGTGAAAGCAGCAGCAGGAGATATGAGGAATTTTCCCCAGTCACGGGACTTTCTCAGCAGTACATATTATTCAGTCTTTCCATTTGTAATCATCACAGAGTGAGTCTTTCCTCACAAGTAAGAGAGCACAGTCCTGCTAACATTGAAAGCACTGGCAAAGGGCTGTAGACATCAGTGGGGAAAAGACCAGGGCTTAATGGGTTTTGCTTCTTAAGTAAAACCTCAAATTGAGTTCTTTTCTTCTTGTATATAACCCTCCCAGTAATCTGAAAACATTTATTTCTGTCACGATCGTTCTGGACAATAGATCATTTCTCCCTTTGACGGGGAGAGAATTGACGTTCATAGCCCATAGAGGTACCATTCTTTTTGGAAAAAGGAAGTCTCAAAGGCATTTTTCTAAGTGGTTTGTGCAATCTTTCCAGATGCTGAGTAACTCCTGGGCAGCCCAACTGCAATCAGGTGTCACCTCACTTAGGGGCTGCCCCACCACTGTTTCTAGGTGGTCATTAAAAAATAGCTCAGCATTTACGTGTAGCTTGGTTAAAACTCATCTGTTGTGAAATAGTGTGGTTTGCTTGTTTTGCATGATGTTCCCCTGTGGGTTTTGGGGCTTTACAGCAAAATATAGACTCAGATATTCTCATGGCATATTAAATACTGTTGTAACGTACCCAAAAGTCTCCCCCACCAGCATCCTGGTGTGATGGATTCTAAAAGGAGGTGATGGCAGATTACCTTCACCAGGTCTCTATAGGCAAACCTTGTGTATTGCTCTGACTTCACCGCTTTCTGCTAGTGCAACCAACACTACATGGTAGTACAAGTATTGCAGCTCCATCAGCAGCAAAAAGGAGGAGAAAAGTTGCAGAGAAAGAGTCTGACCCTCCAGCTCTGGCACCAGCCGATGTTTTCGGTAATGTCGGGTGCGGTGGAGGAGGAGGTCCAGCCTCACGCACCGCTTCATCATCGCTCCTTGCCCATGCATGGTGACTGTGTGCTTGCCATTACAGATCATTCCTGAAGGTTTCCAGGTTGTTATGAACTCTAGGCTGAAAGAACTCAAGTTTCCAAAGAGATAATCTACAGATGTGTAATCTGGTGAAGAATGCCACTGCCCTTTAAATAATTTAAAGAATAATTAAATTTTCTATGTGTGACCGGATCTGTAGCTCTCCAAAAACTGGTCATCACATGCGTTATTAAAAAAAAACCAAAAAACTCAGCATCATTCTTGAAATTAATTATGCAATAGGCTTTGTGATTATTTTTTTTTTATTTTTTTTGACTGTGTAATTTACTGTACATAAATAAAGAGAGGGAGGTGGGCAAAGAGAAATCTTTGAGAGTCTCCTTTGCTGCAGTAGTGGAAACCGGTTTGTATAGTGATTGCCTTGTGCTTGGTTAGTGGTTCTGTCTTCACATGGAAAAGGGTTATAAAAAGCTTCTTTTAAAAACAGGTTGTAATAGTCTTAATTTTATTGCCAAATTTCTTAGGTCAGGAGGCACTATTGCTAGTCTCTAGATCTTTGCAGTAAGTTTCTCTTCAGCCTTCTGGGAAGGTAGAGAGCAGAGGATGGAGCAAATTCAAGAGCTGAAAATTTTCAAATGAAGATCAGCTGAAAGTCCAAACCCCTGCAGCAGAGAACGGCTGCAGTCATGGGCAGCAGGACTGCCACCTCCTCAGCTGTTTCTTCCAGCTCCGAAGGAATCCCTTACATAAAATCTCTTGCTCTTGGTTTGCACATGGTTTGGAATACCATGGAATCACTTTCCACCGAACAGGAACAGATGTACTTTATCCATGCTTGTGTCCTCATTGAAACTCATTTTGTTTCAGGTATCTTTAAATGGGTGTGAAAAAGATAAAGGTGAGACCAATTGATGCAATGAAACAGTTTTCAGTGAACAGGCAGACACTGGACATTTAGTATTTTTCCCAATCTGCTTAATAACAATCCCTTGTACAATATGGTCTACTTCTGTCATTTATTAAAATCTGTGATTTGGGGGGAAGAAAAAAAAAGCAATATATTTGAGCCTCAAAGGGTTTCAGCAGGGTTCTATTTGTTTAAAATGTCAAATGTTTATTATTTTCTTTCAGAAGAAAATCCTTATGCTTTGTTGCAGAAGGATATTTTATTAAGTTCAGGCAAACTGAACTGGCTTTCAGCAAATAGCATTTGGCTCTTGAATCAGGAGGAAATAAAATAACTTGATATGGTGTTATGATATTACAAAAGTGATATTATGGCTACAGGTCAGAAATTCTGGTGTTTGTTCGTTTGTATGCGTACTGATTTTGTGATACATTATTTGAGTCCCCGTTTTTCTCAGTCAGAATTTCACCCTAGTCCAGAACGAAACGCAACGTGTACGTGGTCTATGTTCCTAGAAACAAATGACTTACTAAAATGTCCGCATCACCATGCATACGTACTGGACACGCAAGCTGCTCCAGGTGTGCTGAGCACATGGCCAGCCCCATGCCTGCTCCTGGGGACAGCAGTTTGTGTGTCATAAATGCAGGCAGCTGCCACCCACTTCCCAATGGGTGAGAGACCCAGCCTGCAGGAATTACAGACACATCTGTCACTTTGGGAAATCCTCTTCCACAGCCTTCCAGGAAAGACTGTTTATCCCTATGGTTAGCATTTGCCTATACAAAACTAGACTTCTAGTCAGCCACACCGGTTATGTGCCGGTCAGCTTTTCCTCGTCATGGCTGTTGGGTTGCTGAATTTCTTGATGCCACGACTGCATGTCCCACTGAGGCCATTTTGCTGCTGCTTATCTTCCTGACTCATTTAGGTTTGGAGATTGTGAGTGGCCTTGGTGCGTGGCCCTGACTGTGTGTTGCACGATGGGAGGGCAGTGGCTGCTACATGTGCAATAATTAATGGCTTTTCTTTCAATGACTTCTTCCAGGTCAAGGAGAGCATGGCACGCACTTGCTTCCTGCAAAATGGTGTCACTAGCCCATGAAATTCAAATAACCTGCTCATCTTCGCAAGCCTGAAATTGTTTCTCCTCATGTGGTGGAAAGGTTCTTGTGCCATGTCTCCCTGCAGGTTTGCTGGCAGCGGTGAGAACATCTGCTTCTGCTTCCCATTCCTAAACACCAGCGTACGATGAAACAGGCTCAGCCAGTGGTATTTCCGTGCATTTATGCTTATCCCTTCATTAATGACAGAACAATCTCATGGGCAGGGACAAAGCAAGGGGAAGGAGGAGATAACTGAATAATTCTGGTTGGTAATATTCTATTTTCTTATATAAATATTAATCATTTCACTAGGAGTTGCAACTGAGTGCAAACACAGTATATAGGATTTTATTTTTTTTTTAAACCATATTAGCAGAAGCACAAGCGAGGGAATCTCTGTGACAACTGTGACCAAGAGAAAATTAATTAGGATTCTGAATCTCTAGTGCTGGTGTCTTAGGGCTCTTCGCTTCTTTGGATTAAATTGCATTAAACTCTTTATTAAACAGAGCAGGCAGCTTGGCACTGGAATCAAGCCCACATCTGCACCTGGATTTTCCTATTAAAAGTGGATAGAGTAAAAAGAATGTTAAATCCTTTTATCCATGATTCAAGACATACTAAGCGGGACACAGAAAACATATTTTCTTTTTTAAGGTTTATAATTTTGGGTATTTACCTACCCTGGTTTTACAGTGGGTTTTTTTCCTGTTTGTTTTGGAGTGGCTTGTGTGGGTTTTTTAATGCTTAGAACACATCCTTTTGTACCAATTGCCTGTCTGGGATCCCAGGATGAATGTTTTTCTTGTATTTTTAATGAGGCTGAAGTTAACATGGGCATGTTTGTTTAACAACAACAACATACACAACTCTTTGCAAGTGAAGGCGCCTTTGTGTACCACCGTCATCAGCTCTTTCAGCAGGATCAGGGAATAAAGCTGTTAGTTAACTTCTGATGTGGATGGAAAATGAAGCATTGAACCTGAATCTCCCCTCATTTATGTCGCTATAAAGTGTGATTAACTCCATCTAAGTCAGCTGAATTATATCAGAAAGAGGGAATTTGGCTAACGTTATTCAAGGTCTTGCACAAATAAGAGAGATATTTGACTCTGCTCTAAGGATCGGGTCTTGACCATTGAAATTAATGAACATTTAGCAGTAAGTCTTCAGGGAGCAATAATGACAGGGTAATTTAAAAAAGGAAAAAAAAAAAAAAAGAACGTGTTCTTCAGGTTCCAGAAGATGTTGGAGGGCACATCATCCTTTCTCTCTATTCAGTAGCTAATTTCTTCCTGATAGCAATTTCAGTTTTTGAAAATAAGTGGAGTATCAAAACCCTCGGCAGCTCTGAATGATGAGCTGTGATTTCTGTCCCTTCATGCTTGCTTGTGAAAGTCAGACCTTGAGGTTGGCTACTTCAGTCTCATGACTGAGATTTCAGAGATGGGGTTATGATTTTGAGCTCTGTCACAGATTTCTCCCCTGTAAGCCTCAGTAGCTCACTCTGCTTTGATTTTCCACATAGGAAAGAAGAGTTTGCCATCACCTTCTCCCTGTCTTGGTTCCTCACCTGTTGGTCAAGGACAGTGATACTTTGACTCGCACTGCCTGCTTCCACTGTTACCTAATCTGGCAACATTTCAGGGTAGGAACTACCCCTTGGTTTGCATTATGTCCGGTGCGCTGGCTCTTGATCTCACCTGGGGTTTTGGGGCACTACCTTGACAAAGGTGAATTTAGTGGCAACAACTGTGTTATACATAACTTGGCAGAGCCTGAAGATCCTCCAGCCCTGCCCAGCAGCACCAGGGAGCCTCCCTGTGTGTTAGAGTACATGTTTCTTGATGCTGTGTGCACTTTTGAAAAACATCATTTCTGCGACTAAAAGACCATCGGCTTTTCTTTTAAAACATTAATATCAAAATAATATTTCTGAGACACGGGCCTGAGAAGTGGTTATGTGGTTGTTGCTAATATTTGGATGTTACACTGTTTGTCTGAGAACTGTCTCCATTCTTCTGCAGAAGTAGCTGGATGAATGTCCCGCTTTCTCACGGCACAACTATGCATCCCACCGTAATACAGAAAGGGGAAGGAGCGCTGACAACCCTTGTGCCTGCTGAAGTTTTGCAGCTGCTGTAGGATGCTCTTCCTCAACTGTTGCCACAGAGCTAGGACAGCCCAAGAGACACACGGTATGAGAACAGAGAGATAAAACTACTGTACTCCCATGGTGTTCAATAGTGTCTCTTTTCTCCTTAGATTAATGTCTTCCAAGCATAACCCATGGTTTTGTATTGCCATGTAGGGTGGTGTCAAGGAGCTACATGGTACTGAGTGCATCAAGCAGTCTGCTTAGCAGAAATCAGAGACAGTGCCTCCAAGTGACTACTTCTAAATGTTAAGGGGAATAATATATGGGTTTGCTGGGTTTGAGGAAGTTTGTAGCCCATTTTGTGGATAAAGGTTACACAGAAGCTTCCAAACCCTGTAAACTAATTTCAGCCTGTGCAGGGACAGATATCAGACAAGAGCCTCCAAAGGTATCTATACCATCAATGAGCCTCTTGGAGCCCAGATGGGGGGGCTTGGGGGGTGCCAGTTCCCTGCCTGGCAGCAGCCCCGCAGAGCCACCACATACACATGCCAGTGCCTGTGGTGTCCTCTGCAGGAGTCCATCTGATTTTAGAAATGGTTTTACCTTCAGAGAACATGAACATTTTTGCATGACATTGGCGAGCTCTGCCTTCTCATGGAGCTGGGCTTTTGTTCCCAATACAGTGAAAAGACATGAGGAGAGTTGAGTGTTCCCAGCTGCTTCTGGTCTCCTTTATATTTTCTTTCCCGCTGCTATTTATTCTGTTTCACCGCAGAGGAGCGTGCTGACGCGCACCTCTCAGGTTTAGGGAGGCGCACACTCAGCACCCACGTGCACGTCATGGGGCCTGACCCTGTCTGGCACTCGCTGCCACAGCAGAGACTATAACTGGAGGTTGGTCTCTGGCATATGCTCCCACCTAGCCCTCATCAGCAAAGCATGGAGAAGAACATGCATATGCTGATCACATATCTTGCACTTGCCGACAGAGAAGGTGAAGTAACAAAACAGTTTGAATTTGGGGCCACCTTGTAGTCTCCCTGAAAATACTTCTCAAAGGTGTAAGCGACTCCATAAAGACACAGCAGTGGAAAGCCTGCATTAAGATTTAAACCGCACAGATCTGAACATCGCAAAGAATTAAAGCCAAAAACCCCCATGCTGAGTAACCAAACGAGGACTTCATCAAGGAAAGCTTTGATTTTTCCTCTATAGATTTTTCTGCATTTTGTTTAAATACGCTCTGGCCACAATCTGCCTCTGGTTGCTACAGTGTGATGCACCCTTTTGAAAGACTTCTGATGTTTTTTGGAAGCATTTATATATTTCTATTTCTAGTTCTACAATTCAATAAATATTTTGATTTCTGATTGTGCTGGTTTTGGCTGGGATAGAGTTAATTTTCTTCATAGTAGCCAGTATGAGGCCCTGTTTCGGATTTGTGCTGGAAACAGTGTTGATAACACAGGGATGTTTTCATCACTGCTGAGCAGTGCTTACATGGAGTCAAGGCCTTTTCTGCTTCTCACCCCACCCCACCAGCGAGTAGGCTGGGGGTGCACAAGAAGCTGGGAGGGGACGCGGCTGGGACAGCTGACCCCAACTGACCAAAGGGATATTCCACACCATATGACATCATGCTCAGCATATAAAGCTGGGGGAAGAAGAAGGGAGGGAGGGACGTTTGGAGTGATGGTGTTTGTCTTCCCAAGTCACCGTTATGCGTGATGGAGCCCTGCTTTCCTGGAGATGGCTGACCACCTGCCTGCCGATGGGAAGTAGTGAATGAATTCCCTGTTTTGCTTTGCTTGCGCATGTGGCTTCTGCTTAACCTATTGAACTGTCATTATCTCAACCCATGAGTTTTCTCACTTCTACCCTTCCGATTCTCTCCCCCATCCCACTGCGGGGAGAGTGAGCGAGCTTAGGTGCTTAGTTGCCAGCTGGGGTTAAACCACGGCAGTCCTTTTTGGCGCCTGATGTGGGGCTTGAATGGTTCGAGATAACAACAGATTTGATTGGAATGAGCCAGATTGAATTTATAGCTGTTATTCCTGTTTAGTTATTAATTAACAAGCTCCTGTGCTTGCCAAGGGGCTTGCTTGCCTTACTATGTATTAGAGACTAGTGCTTGTTAGTGGCTGTTTTTTTGCTTTCGCTGCTTGCCGTACTGCTGATCATCTTACTGTGCTGTGCCTGGGAACATTTTGATAACAGCAATGGCAATGTGCCTGGGCTGGCAAATGGCCAGGGCATTGCTGCTGTTTCTGTTTTGCTGTACTGGACAGGCTGGAACTCCAGTGTGAACTTGAGTCGAACAGACTGTGACCTGTGGATGAGTCCATGCAGGAGCAGGACACCCCGAAGTGTTTGTGGCCATGGATAAGACCATGCCAGAGTAGGTACCTCTTGAAGCATCTGTGGCCATGGTTATGCCTGTGCCACAGCAGGTATACCTCTGAAGCGACTGTGGCCCAAGGATAATCCATGCTGGAGAAGGTACACCTCAAAGCATCTGTGGCTGTGGACAAGTCCATGCTGCAGCATGTACACCTTGAAGTGTCAGTGGCTGTGCATGAGGTCATGCTGGAGCACCTCAAAGCGTGTGGCTATGGATAAGCCTGCGACAGAGCAGGTACACCCTTGAAGGGACTGCAGCCATGGGTGAGGCCATGCTGGAGCTGGTTTACTTCTGAAGAGACTGTGGCTGTGGGTAAGGCCACGCTGGAGCAGGTATATCTCTGAAGGCATTGTGGCCCATGGATAAGGCCACGCTGGAACACATGCACCTCAAAGCAGCTGTGGCTGTGGATAAGTCTATGCTGCAGCAGGTATACCCCTGGAGAGACTGTGGCTCATAGATAAGGCTCCACTTGGAGCAGGTACTCCCCTAAGGGACTGCAGTCTGTGTCCAAGCCGGAGCAGGGACAAGGGGAGGAGTTCATTGCAGTGTTAAACCTTATGGTCTGGTCCAAAGGGACCAGGGGTGGAGATTGTAATGGAAATACCTTTAAATTGTTGTAACCCAGGATTTGAGCTGCATGTTATAGGAATTACTATAGCAGGAACCAGCTGAACCAATGGAGGACAAGCCTTACAAGAAGCAGTGCAAGTGCAGCAGTGACCTGACCTGAGCTGGCTTTGGTGCCCAATAACTCCATGCAATACGCCACCTCTCCTGTCCTGAGTGACGACTATAACAGATGGAGCCCAAAGTCATGGACTGAATGAACTCAATGGACATTTTAAAGACATTTTATAAGGGTGGTCCATAGACTAAGGGAATGATATCTGTGTATTACATCAAAGGATGGGAAGGGGTTTTGTGGTTAAGGAGGATGTATTGGATAGTGTGGGACCTGAGCATGATGTAAATGGTATGGAACAAGGGGTGGAGAATGTGCTGGTTTTGGCTGGGATAGAGTTAATTTTCTTCATAGTAGCCAGTATGGGGCTATGTTTTGGATTTGTGCTGAAAACAGTGTTGATAACACAGGGATGTTTTCGTTACTGCTGAGCAGTGCTTACACGGAGTCAAGGCCTTTTCTGCTTCTCACCCCACCCCACCAGCGAGTAGGCTGGAGGTGCACAAGAAGTTGGGAGGGGACGCGGCTGGGACAGCTGACCCCAACTGACCAAAGGGATATTCCACACCATATGACGCCATGCTCAGCATATAAAGCTGGGGGAAGAAGGAGGAAGGGAGGGACATTCGGAGTGACGGTGTTTTGTCTTCCCAAGTCACCGTTACATGTGATGGAGCCCTGCTTTCCTGGAGATGGCTGACCACCTGCCTGCCGATGGGAAGCAGTGAATGAATTCTTTGTTTTGGTTTGCTTTGCATGCACGGCTTTTACTTCACCTGTTAAACTGTTGTTGTTTCAACCCATGAGTTTTCTCACTTTTACTCTTCTGATTCTCTCCACCTGGGGGGAGTGAGCGAGTGGCTGTGTGGTGCTTAGTTGCCAGCTGGGGTTAAACCACAGCACTGACTCACTTAGGTCTGGCTCTAACCCAACCTGAAAGTCTCTAGGCCTCAGGAATGACATTTAATTTTGAAAGCATCCCAGGCTTGGCGAGGTAAGAAAAATGAAGCTCTCATTAAACATAGGAAGGCAACATGTTGTTTGGTTTGTAGTTTAGTATTATTCTTTCTGAACAGCTTCTCAAAGAGTGGCTTTGGTCTGGTACAACAAAAGCATTCTTGGTTCTAAGCATAGTAAAGCTTTGTATGAGTAAAGCAAGAAACGTCACTTATGGTAAGCTGGAAGTCCTCAGGCCCTATACAGAAGTAATGTGCATAATTTGCTGAAATAATGTGAATTCCTCAGGGTGATCAAGGAACTTTACTCAGTTTTCATACTCTTAGCAGTCCATTGAGGCACGGAAAGAGCAGAAAGACAAAATGAAAATAAAAATTGAAAGGAAAAAGACTGAAAGGCAACAGGAAAGGTATGTATGAAATAAGGCAGAAAGAAAACACTACATTAATTCTCTTGGAATACCCTTTTCACCACTGTGCCTGGTTTGTTGGGTACCTGCCCCAGAATTACCTGCATTCATCATCAATAGCATTTGGCTGGTCATGGGAATTCTTGCTTTTCCTTCATTACTGTACGTAAAATAAACTCTTTGCTTTGTCTCCTGCTGCTCATCATCTGATTTAATGGGGTCATTTATGAACACTTCTTTTTTCTTTTTTTGAGATAAAATATGATGCTTGTAAATGCTGTAACTAGAACAGTAAGCAGACAATTATGCAATTTTATGTCTTAAAGTAATGCCATTCTGCTCTGAGAAATGTGGCTGCATAGCACAGCCAGTGTTACATTCTTCTGTGATAGTTTAATGATTAAATGAACTATCTGTATGGTATCCTGGGAATTTTATCATTTATAGATGATAATGCTGAAAACAGAGGTAATAACTAAAACCAGCAGGTCAGATCAAGCAACTTGAAGCTCTCTATTCTTCCCCAGTGCATTTTAGTAGTAAGGTGCGGGTACACACAAAAAATATTGTCTTGATGTAAGCAGACCTGGTGTTAAAAGCAGTTTAAATATTGCACAGGTAATTTCTTCTGAGGGATTTCCTGGGCAATGCCTTCTGAGCTCGGACTCTCCCTTGCCACCAGTGCAGCATGCTCCCACTAGGATTTTGGCTGTTGCTGGGAGGCAAGGATGACACTGGGCTGGTTGAAGCCCAGCTCGTGAAGGCACCTTCCCAGTCTGCAGAGCTCATCCTTCTCCTTGCTGATGCTGCATCACACCAGGTTCATATAAATCATTTTCTCATGATAAAAACAAGGTTGTGACAGCACCCTGAAAGGATGTAGTGCACATTTGATGAGTGTGTACCCAAAGTTAGTTGATGGAGGTTTTCTTCCAAGAAAAGAAGAGGGCAGACTGTTGAAATATTTTTAGGTGCTTAAACAGAGAGAGGCGTTGTGGGATTTTTTTGAGCCCTTCCTGGGAGCTGTGATAATATGGTCTGAACACCTTCAGAGATCTGGTTGCATTGTTGTTTCCCCTGAGTCTCAGATAGCCCCTCGGGCACTCCGGGCATCCTGGGGTAGCACTGAGATGGTCCTTTATCCCCCTGGGAGGTGGTGTGATCAGCTCGCACTGATCTCTCTCGCCTGAAGTTTCCTGCCACCTGCCAAATGAGCAAGTCTGCTTTGAACACAAAGTCATTATTTGCCAGGTTGGAGAAGTCTGAGGTTGTTACATACAGAGAAGTTTCTGTCGTTATCCAATATTTCACTGACCGCATACACCCAGAAATATGATTTCATGCACTTTATTTTACAAAGTAGCCAATACAAATATTATCAAGGAAATGATACTGAAAAGCTTGCAAGCTGGGAGTCTGTGGGTTTCCACAGGGCCCATATGGCACAGAAATCTTGGCCAAAAACTCTGCCAGAGAGAGGGAAGCCCACTGCAGAGGTGAGCCTCGTATGCTTAGCCCTGTTTGCTGGCCAGCACTGATGCTAAATAGGGCTTTGGGGGTCACAGGGGGTATTTTGCTAAAATGTAATGGAGACCGCCATAAGAAACTACAGTGACATCTGACATTACCTCGTGGCACAGATTGCAATTGGTGTTACGTCCTGTTTTCCAGCGCCGCTCCAGCTGTGTCCTCATTCACCGCTACCATGATTTGCCCTAACACGTCCTTTGCTCACTGTGCTTCAGCTCTTGACAGTGATGTTTCATTAACTCCGTTTTCCTAACAATCTTCTCAGCGACACTGACATACTGTAGCACTACCTCAAAACTATTTTAACTGTATTACTTTAGGTAATTTACACTGCTAATCATCTTCAGGTACTTTCTATTATTTAAATATGTATGGCTTAATGAATAACAGCAGACAATAAATTCTGCATTGCTGCTGGTACCAAAACAGTCACCTGAGAATTCAGTATATCCTATAGCTGCTGATGCACTGCTGAAAAGTGCACAAATAAATCAAACTGTGACTCAGTCTATTGTCATAAAGCTCAACCTTTCCAATCCATTTCTCAGCGAATCATTATTAATTATGTGAAACAGCCAATCTTTTGTGAACATTGCATATTGCGTAGAAAATACAGGAAGATATAGCAAATCCCTGACTTTTTATTTTCTGTCGGAAAGTATTATTTATTGTAAATATTACCAACATAATGAGAGCAGATGGGTTTACTCATTTAGCTGCATAATCCCAATGTCAGTAGTCTCCAGTTCCACAGTGGTTTGAAACCCATCCCAGAGAGCAACCTTCTGTAAGTGAGCAGGATTGGTGCAGGGTTTGGTTTTTTTTCCCCAGTAGTATCAGTAAGGTACCTTCAAATTTGATGGACCATGAAGAGAGACAGTGAGCCTTTGTATTACAACAGATCAGTGACACAAGCTCAGGAGTGTTTGTGACAGATAGGGATTTAAGCATTCACAGCTGGTAGCAGGTTGAATGCTGTGAGACAAGAATCTGTCAAGCTGCATGTCTGACTGCATGGCCAGTATTTCTGGAGTTCACCTACATGTGTAAAGTATATTTCTATTCCCTAAAATTCCTATTCAAATGGAATAACTTTTTTTTTTAAATAAAAGAAGTTAAGAACAAGGACATGCAAATATGCAGGTCTTACAACGTACATACATCCCTGGGTCGACCATTTATTCCTTGGATGTCTCTGCAAAGGAAAAAAAAGCTTTAAATTGGATTAAAGCATGCAAGATGAATATTTCTACCTAAATGTGAAAGAAAAAAACCCTAAACCCCAAAACATTACATCCAGTTACAATTCTTTGCTAAGAATGGATTGTGGTACAGACAAGAAACTGGTGCTGGTATTATTAGCAGGATTATTTGTTCTTTGCTGATGGCCCTTAACATCATCAGCAATTTGCATTCAGAAGACTCAGCGTCCTCTCCTGCAGAGTTTACAACCTAAATCCATCATTGGTAGCACATCTCAGACATTACACACCAAAATCAACACCACAGTAGATAAACATCCAAAGAGTTAAGAGGTTTAGTTAGGATTTTATCTGCAGCATGTATTAGCCTTTTTAACAAGATCAGGTGCCTTTTAATGTAGACAGACAGGATTGAATACTGGCCCATTAGAGGTAATACCTCAGAAATATCCTCGGAGTGGGCTTGTTTCCCCTCCTGCAGACAGTTCAAACCAGATAGAGGAACAAAAAAAAGCCCCAAAGAAAACACAAATTACTGACAACAGAAGACGTTTGACTAGGCTGCAGTCTCAGCTTGGGGATTCAAATCAGGTCTTGTTTTCTCTTAATTAGTTTGACATTTGTGGCTGAAATGATCTACAGCAGGACGAAAAATGCTGGGGGACAGGGTGCAAACACATGTTTTCATTCTCTCTCCTGGGTTAGCGGCTCTGTGAAGACTTTTGCTCCTCCGCTGGGAACAATGTCAGCGTGTCAGCTGGGCCAGCAGCTGCCTCCTTGCACCCTGGGGCTGCGGCTGGGGATGCCTGGCACCCACTCACTCACCAGACAGGGACCCGAGCATCCCCTGGAGGAAGATGAGGGAGGGGGCGCACACCACGCTCCCCACCCTTGCACCCCAACTATTCAAAGACTGTTCCTTTGCAAAATTTTAGTGAGTCTCTGCTCTTTTAAGCTTTGTCACAATTATTAATGGACCCGCTCCTCACTCATACCACTTGTGTTCTGCATGATGAATATGGACCATTACGCCCCAAGTGAGGAGTTTAGTACTCTGCCTCTGCTGCTGTCAATGATACATAGTGTATCAACAGTTTGCTCTTGTTGGATTGCTTATCCTATGGTATTTCTACCCTGCATTGCCCATTTTTTCCCCCCAAATCTTCTTCAACTCCATTTCAATTTTTAATCCCGTTCAATGAATGACCTACTTAACCTATGGGTCGCCCACCTTCTAGAGCATTTCTTTTGTACCATCATGACATCCACATACATACAAAGCCTACATCACCCCAGTGCCTGTCTGTAAGTTTAAAACAATTTTTCTGTGTGAAAATATATTTGTGGTTGTAATATATTTCACTTTTTTAAATTGTCCTTTATTAACAGGCTTTCATAAGGACAGGAAAATGTCTTTGGTATTCATCTGTCCACTTTCCTAGCACAGTGTTGGAGCTGTCTCTTAATAATCATTTCAAAATAGGCATGAGCTCAGGAAAACTATTTTTTTTTTCATCTCAGCTGATCTTTTATTGTGGAAACTAGCTGGCATTTACAGCAGCATATCAGTTGTGCCTTCATTAAACTCTGCAGCCACTCTGGTGAGTTTCGAATGTATAATCCATTTTCCATAGCATAACACAGATAAACAATACAAATTAGGCACATACATAGATAATTAAAATTCTTAAAGAAGATGTGATCTATTTCTAAAAAAAAAAAAAAAAGGCAGTCAGAATAACATCTGTAGACTCAGTAGAAGTAAGATAACTAAGTCTCAATTTTTCCAAGAATTGCACGTCCCAGATGAGTAGCATTTTCCCATCTTTAACTTCGAGCACATAAATGCCTTCTGAAATCTCTCTTGGCTCCTCTCCCCCCCCCCCCCCCCCCCCCCCCAGCAATGTTCAAGCTTTTAAGTTCTTTGTTTAACACCTAAACCTGAAATGCCTGATTTCTGGGAGTGCAGCTGTGCTGGTACAAAGGCCACTACCAGGAAAACAGTTGCCATTGATATGCTTGGGCTTGGCTTTCGAGAGCTGTCTTGGAGTGCGTTGCACCTAGCGTTTATCCGAATGCAGACTCCATGGTCTCAGATATTTCCAACCATGAGAAGGAGGAAAGTCTGCAGGACACTCCAGCAGGCAGCATTTGTTCCCCAGAGACGGGGCTGTCTCAGAAACGTCTTAGGCATGCCAGCAGCTCACAGAGGCTCTGGTGTCCCATGGGCAGCCCCGTGCTTCCTCCAGTGAAGGCCGGTGCACGCCTGGTGGGGGTCAGGTCAGGTGCAGGTGGCTGTTCTCAGGTGTCAGCGCCTCAAGTGATTTCTTATGACATGCTCTTGCAGTGTGAAGGAGCCCCTGCTACTGCAAACAGATGTTTACTCTTGTTCACTAACGGCTGCTGGTAGAAAGGTCTTGCGGAGACATTTAGGAACTGGAAAGGACTCTGCCTTGGAGGCTGGCTCTGCCCCTCCGCCCTCAGCACTGGCTCCTTGCCTGCACGCAGGAAGAGGAGACAATGCTAAATTCCTTCAATTTCTATGATGATACATGAAGGACTGGCTTTGGTCGAAAGACTGGAGCACTTCATACTGAAAAATGGCAGTGGGCAGTGTGTTGAGGATGATGACTGACAGCATTGGTGCAAGGTAGCAGGAAATGTGCTCTAGCGTGAGCTCTCCCATTCGCTTTGCTTCGTTTTGCAAGATGGGACAAAGTGGGAGTGGGACTAAAGTAACGATTTAATGACTTCATTACTATAGGTGGTATGAAGAGAAGAGGAAGAAAGAATAAAACTACTTTCTGAAAATCTTGCAGAATCTCATGTGATAACTCAGTACTTATTGCCCCAATATGCGTCGAGGTAAACAGCAAATGCAGAGGTCTGCAACCACTGGACAGTAATGGAGGTGGGAGGATTTTAATTAACTGCTCAGTCAGATGTGTTGCCAAAGTCCGCTAACCATCCTATGGCTTTATTTCCATAATCATGGATGCAGCTTTGTATGCTGGAGGCCCTGTATCAAATCTGTGATGGAAGCAATTGTACATCAAAAGGCAATCTTCACTGCTCTCCAAAAGCAAAACTGAAGTGCTCTGTGCTCCCCAGCCCAGAGCCCTTTCTTTACAACCTTCGTCAGAAACAAACCAGCCAGTGTTTCCGCTGTTGGCCCAGATCAGGACATTAACAAGTAAACTGCTGATTAATACTTCAGCTGTAACAGCATCAGAGGTTTTCAAAGCAACAGTAAAGTTATTTAAGAAGTAAAGTAGAAAACCGGCAACAAAACCCAAATGAGGACAGTCACTTGGAAGTTTGCACTCGCCGCTACTCCTAGGTGCATTTTATTTGGAGTTGCTTTCTCGTCAGCCCTGCTTTGAATGGCTGGTTATGTGATTATTGCAGCCTGCCAACAGCAGCACAAGATATAAAGGTGTAGGGGAGTTTGTGGCATTTTCTTCTTAGTTCTGCCGTGTTCTTGGTGGCTTCAGGTGGCAGTGCTGTTGATATTTAATAGAAGAATTGGCATGTGTGCTAAACTAGTAACTGCTTAGTGTTGGCAAGCTTGCAAGCAGCATTGTTTTGGGAAATGCAGTAAGAGAAATACTCTAACATGCACAGTCTGCCATTCCCCTGACTTCAAAGGGAGCTGGAAGCTGACTTCAGCCATGCACAACCCTGCTATACTTCCACATCACTCCTGAAAAAGCAAGACAAGTATCGCTCCAACAGGAGTGCATGTCTTTGGAGACAGCAAGAAGAAGGAACGAAAGCCAGGACCTGATTACGAGAAAGTTGTACAGGGCTGGCAAGGCTGTAACACTGCATTCAGTTGTGACTTTTCCAGGTTCAAGTATCTCTGAGGGTTGATCAGCCTCGGGTGTGCAGAAGAAAGTCTGTGATTCATCCACTGTTAGCTAATTTATTTCTGGAAACTAATTACAGAACATTTTTAAAGTATTCTGTAATATTACGATGGGCTTCTATTTAAGTAAAAGGATTTTAAGCAGTCTGGTGAACGATGGAGTATAATTCTGCATTGCTTTACTTTATCCTGAGCAAAGTACGGCTGGCAGTCGTCCACAAATGTGTATTGCTTTTTTAATGACATGGCACTTTTCAAACTGGGGAAAAGTCATTCAAGTACTTTCATACTAAGGACTACGCTTATAAAAGTGTCTTATTTTTTGTTTTTTCCAATTTCCCATTTCAAAATGCAGTTCCTAGGTTTTGCTTTCAGTGGCTGCATGGATTGGCATTGCTACAACTCAGACTTGTTTTAGGATAGATAATGTTACTCAGTATCTGCTCTACTTTCTAATAAATAGTCCTGATTCAACCTCTTGTCAAATATATACTTCACACACTGTAGAGCTTAAACTCACTTTCCTTTCCTAAAGTCTGTTTCAACGAGCAGAGAAATGAACAATAACATTGTGTTGAATTTAGCTCAGCATTTTTCCTTAGGCTGGCTATCTCCTAGACTTCTTCCAGAAAGAGCCTGTACTATGTATTACCTTGCTGTGGACAGCTATAGTAGGCTGCCTTAAATCTGTGAGGGCTCAGTGGGCTGGAAGAAAATACTTAATATTCCTTTATATCAGCACATGCCAAGGGGGTAATCTTTTTTTTCAGCCAAACCCTGTCTCTTACATTTTCTGATATAGCACAGAAATATGGCAGTTAATATACAGGTTTTTATCTCAACTGAAGGCCTCTTAAAAATGACTCTGTTATCTGTTATCCATCAAGGAGTGTCAGAAGCCAGATCCAAAGTAAGCAGATTTCTAGGGTTTGCCTTCTTTCTGTCCAGAAGTGATCCAGGGCTTGAGGACATGCCAGACAATGCATTAGTACTTAGTTTTAAAAAATGTACAGTTTTTATATATATGCATACAGATATTTAAAATGCAAACATAATGTGTATATGTTATATAGTTGCTACATAAACAAGTATGAAAAACCTAGACATGGAAGCATTTTCTTTTTTAATGCTATAAACAAATACGGTCCTACAATTCTTTTGAATATGTATTTGTTTTTATCAGTGTAGCAAAGAACTCTTTTTTGCTGCTATATATTTCTTTCTCCTAACAGAAGCAGATTTTTTTTTATTTGTCCAGCCATTGTCTGGTACAGTAATATGACTCATCCCCAAAACCCTGGGATATAGAGTAAATAATCTGCAATCCACATTTACAGCCATTCATTCTCAATAACACAGTCCCAAAGAGAGCTAATCCTTTTTTTTTTTTTTTTCAGGAGAAAGTGAGTGTTTTCCTTTGGAAATGTCTTCACTGGTCATTGAATGCCTTTCCTGTTCACTTTTGAAGAAACACAATTAAGTATCTGATTAGATCTGTCAGTGCAGTCAAGAGAGTAGGACGAGAATAGCAGGGCAGAAATACCTTTCTACAGCAGCAAATGGCTCATTTACTTCAGGGATCCATCAGCCACACGATGCTGTTACAACAATCAACCCAAACAAATGCCAAATGATATTTTAAATATTCTTTAATTAATGGTATTTTACTTTTTTCCTCAAAAGGAAAAAAAATGTTTTCCAGCTGGGATAGTTGAGATATACTTTCATCTGCCTGTGGGGCTGGCTTCAGTTAGAGCAGTTCAAGGCACAGAGTTTGTTGGCCTGGACAAATACTCACTCCTGGCTTTTCCCTGCCTCCAGCCCAGCTGTGAGCCCTCAGTACACCCTTAAATGGTGGTGATGGATGTCCAAGGACTGCAGCATGAAATCCCATGTACGGCTGCTGCATTGATCTCTTCAGCTCAGTGCCACATTTTAGGACTGAGCTGAAAGGGGTGGGCTGGTCTTGTCTGACCTCCCTTGGCTTACGTGCCAGTGAATTTGGCCCATCTCTTCCTCCCCAGGCCAACAACAACTGTAAATCAATCATATTGAAATTGATATCAGCAGTGGCTATCTCCAGGGAGCTCTGGAAGGAATGAAGGCCATGAGTACCAGTGGGATAGCAACCAGCATTGTTCCCGGTGTCCAACTGGGATTGCTGGCTGCAGCTTCCAAGCCAGCTGGTCAGAAGGTGAGGCTTGGTAAGGAAAGAGGCCTAAAGGAGCCTTTAATTATGCTAGAATACTTTGCTGAATAATAAAACTAATAAGCTGCTTTGCAGCATTGATGTCCTATGTGAATCCTTTGGAAAAACCCCACTCATTTTCTTTAGCATCAGGATGGAAACGTGACTCCCCAGCAAATCCCATATTGAAATCCTGTTTATTTAATTACTGCAATTCAGCCTTAAGGCTGAGATTATGTGTCCAAAGACGTGCTAATGCCCACTGTTATTTTCAGGCTCTTCTTTTCTCTTCATAGCGCAATGACGTTCACATCCATCACAACACGAAACAAAGGCAAAACTTTGTATGAGGTTACTTTCTGCCATTTGCTGCAGAAGACAACAAAGCAGTCTTATCATCCACATTTTGGGGCTTGCTGGGGTTTGGTTTTTTTCGTTTGTTTGCTTGCTTGCTTTTGGAGGCATGATCTATAATAGCTTGAGAATTATTGATACATGTAGTCACACTACAGCAATGCTGTCAATACAAATTCATTATACCAGGCCTGTGGATAAACCTGCCTTTGCACCCTGTCCATTCTGCTAGATTCAGTAATATACAGACTTTCTTCCCAAGAAAAGTTATATGATCCTTTTGGGCAAGCGTCTATTGATTTTCCGGTGATGCTGAGGGAAGGAGGGTGACAATAAATCTGTATAACAGAGTTGCAGAGTGGCTTTCTAAGTGGTTTGGATCTTGTAGCAAACCATTACTAGTACTTAATATCTATAAATAACCTTATTTCTTGGTTTGTTTTGAATGCTGTTGTGTCTGCCTTTAATATCTTCATTAATTGCTTTAGCCTTAGCTATTCTAGGGTGGTTTACATATGTACATGGACAAATATTTCATTTGCTTCAACATGTGCTGCATTTATGCACTACCATAAAATTGTAGTTTGTTAAAGCTGTAAAATATAGATGGCATTTACATAACCCAAAGGGTAAAAGACACTAATTTGTTTGAAGTCTTCATTTAAATATCTAATTCACTCACATTTAGATTTATTTAACCTTTAAAAGAATGTTTTACTTTGCTGTTATTTTTTTCCTGTTCTTACCCCTACAATTAATTACCATAATCTGTAGTTCAGCTATTACAGTCACCTTTTACCAAGTGTTTTCACAGACTACTGCTTTTGGTAGTATCTGTCTTGGGCATTCACGACAAAACCCAACTAATTCCAGGAATCTAAGAAACTGTGTTTATCATAACGCTTACTGTTTCACTGTTGTGTACCCCCCCGATCCCCAAGTATTTTGCAGAGCCAGATGCCACAAATGTCGCTCAAGCTGAGGCACTGAACTGCCCCATGCTGTGACTGGGAGGACCACCCTTCTCTCAGCCCTCTGGTCAACCCATGCTGTCACTTGAGTTTCCCTCCATGCTCGTACAGGGGGTCTGTCCCTGACTTTGTGTGACAGGATCTCTGGTGCCAGCACTAAATACATCCCGGACCCTGCAAACCAGCTGACAGAGGTACTGAAATGGGTGGCATGCCTTGTCCCACCAAGGAAGACGGTGCAGGAGAAGGGCTGAGGCTTACTTCAGAGACCATCAGCCTGGCAGAGGACAGATGGAGATAGGCGGGTACAAGGTCCTGGAGGGAAAGCTTGGTGGAAAAGCTCTGAGGCAGCCAGGGCACTGACCTAAGGTGTCTGAGGTTAACCTGTTGCTGGGACATCACACTGAAGGGCGGAAATGGGTCTGAGTGACCAGGCTGCCTTCCTCTCTGCTGGGACACTTGGACACGGACCCAGTGGGACAGGGTAATGGGGGCCTGCTTGGCATCACTGATGCCAGGAGCAGTGGATCATTTTTCAACTTTGGCGGGGAACTGCTAGCGATAAACATCACTGCAGCTACAAAGACCAGTTGACCTTCATTCGGAGAGCCTCAGCTCTGGGACAGCAGGCAACCATGAATTTTGTACTTGAAATTCTCCATGTGAATACAAATAAGGCTGTTATAAGTCACCATAAGCTATTGAAGAACAATTGGATGGTAATTGCAGGTATTTATAGACTTTGGAGAAGGAAATTTTCAAAAGTGCTTTACTGTGACCTCTGTGCATTGAAACCCATGGAAGCTTTATTGCTTTACCACTTTTTGCCACAGTGGTGAGTATACTTCTGGATATTGCTGAATATTTGTATATGTTATCCTTACTGCATATTTAGGTTTAAATTACACTAGGCGTGCGCTCAAGGTCTCTGCAGTGTGAGACGTGGAGGAAGAATTGGCCCATAGCAAGGTACTTTCTAAAAGTATCACAGTGGTTTGTTAAGCACTCTTCAGACAAATATGCAGACACTAAACAGATTACTGCATCTTCCTCGGACAAACGTTGCAGCTGTTTGGAAACACACAGCAGCTAAATGTGATCCTTGAGAAAAGGAAGTACAGAATGCCTTTTCTTTTGACTTTCCAGGGCATTTAAGGCAGGCTGCATTAAATTACCCATGTTGTGCTGTCATCATTGCACAGACATTAATAATCGTCGCTGACCAAAAATGCTTGGAGACTTTGTTGGCAATAAAGTCAATAGCCTTTGTTCATTTCAGGCACTGCAACATTAGCAACCTCGTCACCTTTCTTGCTGTATCGATGTATTGACAATAAAGAGTCAATCACCTCCTTAGTTGCTAGGTGGTTCACCCACATCAGATCTTAACTGTGCAAGTATGAAACTCACATCAAAAAAACCCCACCTGTTGGGATATTTAAATTCCCATTAAAAAAAAAATATATCTGGGCATCTCAATTTCTCCTGTAGACTGGGCGTATGATTACTCAAGTCCAGACAGTATCCTGCTGATCAGATAGTTTCTCCCGTCTCCCACCTTGCAGAGGGCCTAACAGCTCATTTATCATTTGTATATTTCTCCACAGCTCCATGAGTATTTAATATTGGGAGAAGTGGAGCCGCTTCAAGAGAAGAGTGTCTCCTTACAGATAATCTTGTGGTACCCATTCTTCTGCTGAAGCTGCTCCCTTTTTCCCAGTGTAGTCAGATTAGTCCTGCCCAAACCATAGTACGCAACTTCACCACCCAAGCTCTTTCACAAATGCACAAGCTGAAGTCATTCCCTTGGGAAACAGGAAATACCAGCCCAAATGCCCATGCCAAATTCTCTATCATCAGAAGTACTCAGAATGGGATTTTCCATATCCTAGTTAAGGGGTCTGATCAGTGGGCTGAGAAGCGGAAAGAACAAAAGTTTCACCACCTCTTCCTATGAGAGAGTTAGTCTGACTCATGCTCCCATATTTAGGAGTGGTTTGGTAGCTGTGGATCCTGCATGGAAGGTCACGTCTCTCTCTGGCCTGGATGTAGGTCCCAGCCAGATGCTTGCTTTCGTACTCCAAACAGAAGCTGACGTAGGGTACTGCTTTTTTGTGGGCCATATTGTTAGGCACGTCACTGTTCCCATGCCTGGGAACTCCCTCAAGGCCGTGGTAGCAAGATACCAAGATGCGGGTATTGCCAGGCTGATATTAAATTTCACTTATGGATCTAGAGCTTCCTTCTTTCACATTATTTTCATGTTTCTGATATCAAAGAAGATGATGTGTTGTGAGCAACAGCTTGTTATGGTTGAGTAAATGAAGCGTAGTGGATTTTTATAAGAGTTAATTATTTTGGGGAGACAAATGTGCAACAGCTTTAGATAGTTCAAGGGACAAGGGAATTAACAGGATGCCTTATGAGGTGAATTAAAGGTACCCATCAAATTATTTTTTGCCTTTATTGTAGTGTGTGTGCAGATTCTCAGGACTTTGATGATACCTAGATCTATTAATCAATTTAACGTTCACTCAAGGTGAACAGAAGGAGGAAAGTAAGAGTCATTTCTGATTTGATATTAGTCACAAGTTGAATGCTAAGGTCTGATAATTGTTTGAATGAGACCTCCCTTTGCCAGCTAGTCAGGAGACATTGAATTTCATTAAATGGGATTACTGGGTCATGACATCCACTGTATTGTGAATAGCGTTTGATCAAGGAGAATACAATGAAATAACCTTCAGACAAAAGTTGTCAACACACAAAACCACCTTAAATGAAAACCACTTTACTATGAAGCAAATCCAACAGCCTTCAGGCAAAATTTCCTTTGTAAAAGAAAGATACTTAACTGCAGACTTACAGATCAGGTTCAGAACTCAAAAAAACCACTTCCATTTTTTGTACATCAAATAGACTACTCCACATGGGCTCAATACAGTGAACAACGGGGAGGTGGGCTCTGCCTGCTAGGCTGAATAGATAGTCTGCTTTGATTCCTAACTCCCAATGTGGTTTTTCTAAGGAAGCCATGGGTTATATTTGCTGCCTTCTCTGCCAGATCTGGGGTTGGCACTCTGCAGACCGCCATTGCACCTAAAGAAAGCAGGTAAAGGGACAAATAATCCATTGCAAAAAGAGCAGCATATTTTTTCCTGCCAAAAATGCCTGCTCCATTAGACTGAACTACTTCATCTTCTTCAAAGCTGGCCAGGAGCCAGGAAACACTGGTAACCATCAGTGAATGATTTCATAAGTGGTAAGGAGAAGATTAAGTTGAAAGTCATTTGCTATGAGATCACAAATTCAGTTATGGATGAAAAACTGCAGCAAGTGCCCACATGACTGTCACATAACCCAAGCCACCATTTAATCCAAGCGTATTAGGGTTCCTGACTATTCCTAAGAAAACAGTGTCCAATGCTGGCTCACTGCTCCCATCTTGCAAACAGCTTGAATACAGTTCATGAAACATGAAAGCAATTCCTGTTGCCTCCTCTGATCCTGTACAACAGCTGCTTGTGACACAGCTAGATACCTTGGCTGCGCCTTTCTCCTGGTTTACTTCTACAAATGCGGAGGCCAAACTATCTGAGACCAGGGAAGGGCAGGCATCATGTCAACTGAACTCCTGGTGGACCACGTACAAACACTCTGACCACGTCTCAGTACAAGAAATCTGGTGTTAGATGAAGCCATAAAAGTGTAGGCATATTGCTAACACTGAGACAGAAGTGATCCAGACAGGCACAATTTTCATTACCTGATGTACTACCTAATGCAACGCTGAAACTTTGCTATCACTCCAGTTTTGGAACAACAGCAACGTGGATTGGAAGAAAGGTGGTGGTGCCGGAGGGAAGGCTGTGCCTCAAAGAAAATTGCAATATGGATTGTGAGAAAAGATTAGGCAATGTAATTTAATCATCTTCCAGCAATTGCGTGCAGCAGGGTATGGCTGATTTTATTGGATGGAAGTGTTCAGGGCAGTGTGTCAAATGGGTGCGTTTCAGCCATGTGCGTCACTGACGGACTCAGAAACCAAAAGTTCACAGGATCTGAGCATGTGTGAGGGGAAATAATTTGAAACAGCACAAAATGGACAGTAATAAGGTGAGGGATAGGGAAAATACATAATGAAATGTTAAAAGTCTTTTGCAAAAGATAAAGTGTCCCATTTAACAGTTCTGTTCACGTACAAAAGAGGAGAATGAAGTGTGTGTAAGGAAGACTGAAGTGAGTCACCTGGATAAAACACTGATGTGATCCAAAGCCCTATTTGGTTATGCAAAGGGTTCCTTATGCAATGCTTTTAATGGTAAAATACTCAGGGAGCAGGTAATTTTTCCTCTCTATGGTAGTTCTGTACAGCCTGGAAAATGATGAGCATGATGCTGAATGCTCTTTTATCACAGTAGAAAAAGGAACCATGTCATTAATATAGTTATCATTGTGCATGTGTAAGCTGGAACTAGTTTATTACTTCTGATTTTTTTAAAAAAGATCCTATGAAGTCATCCAAAGGTTCTTGAAAATTAAAGAAAACAAAGCAAAACCCTAACCAAACAAAGCAGTCAGGTGGAGTGAATGTTCAGTGTGCCTGGACTGGTCTCATTTAATTTCAAATGTCTGGTCATCAGCTTAGAAAAAAATACTGAGAGAAAAGTATTAATTAGAACATCTCTTTCTATCTAGCACTTCTTTACTTTTCATCCATGCAGCCTCAGAGCAAACTGTGAGAAAAATGTGAAACAGACAAGGACGCTGGGGCTCTCAAAGATGTGCAACTGCGACTTTGTTTATTCCATGCAAATTTCTAGGAACTGAGGAGGAAACTTTTTTGTAAGTGGAAGCCAAAATGTCAAACACAGCTGTTTCATGTCACTTTTTAGTGTGCAGTACCAGCCTCAATTTGACATGAATGTAGTTATTTCATTAGCAACTCAGAAGGTGAAATCGCTCTTTCAAAGCCAAACCTTTAGAATGAAAACATTTTCAGTTCACTGTAACCCAAAAGGCATCACAGCAATAGCGAAGTCCTCTGTGTGACATCCTTCCTCCGCCACTGTGCCTTGGAAAATCTGAAACCATTTCTGTAAAGAATCTGTTACTGAGCCTGGTTATAAAATTCATTGGAGGGAGATGCAAATGGCTGCTAATGTGCAGGAACAAGAAGAGAAAAGACCAATTCATTTCGATGAGACACGGTGATGGATCGTGGTGTGACACACTATTGGGACTGCAAAGGAATAAGCTCCTCTTAGTTAGCATGGATTCAGTGATTATTTATGACCGCTACCATCCATCACCAAAAGGGCAGGGTAGTGTTTTTGGTACTTCATCATTACCGTGCCTGTTCGAAATGCACAAGAGTGGAGTGGAGAGCTGTCTGAAAGCAGATTAGCATACCGGCTTTTTGGACTGAATCTTCTTTCATAGCCTGGAAAAGCATTGCATAAGAAAATTATTGGTCATTACTTTAAACTTCTAGAGGGAGAGCTGTGATATGTGAGAAACAGATCCACTTGCCTTTATAGCATATACTAGGAAATACTGACACAAAGAGAATAAATACTCTGCATAGCCCACATTTCTTCCCCTGTATGTCACTTGGCCCCTTTTCCAAAGCACGTGCATATGCCAGGGCTGACAAGGTAAATCTTCAGTGAAAAGAGTCGGGATTTGGCACAAAAGCTAGCTACTGCTTGCTCAGGATCACTACCCTGCATCCTGCACCAGCTCAGGGTCATGGGAGCAGAGGAGTGCAGCTGACTAACGTATGACTAGGCTGCATCTGCTGTCACACCTTGAGGTTAGGACACAGAAGGCAAAACCAAAACAACTTTTTTTCAGTTTTAAACTCTAGTAAGTGCTAGCACCCCTTCAAAATACATGGCTGGAGATATGGGGCGGGAGGCCTCAGCATGTATAATTCAGTGTAACTTTAGGGAAGTCAGTGTTAGTTTACTGTGGCCAAAGACTTAGCTCCTAGTAATGAATGTTGGAAACTGAAAGGAAAAAAACCAGTTAAAAAAAAAAAAAATATCCTGCATCAACACTGCCAAATTAAAAGACTTATTAGCACTGCAATAACCTCATAACCTTTTACATCGAGTCAAAATAACTTTCCTCTTCTATGGCAGCAGATTACCTTTCTGGTATTACTGTTCTTGCTGTGTGCTCCCTGTCACTTGGGACTGGGATACAGCAAGTGGAAAGACAATAGCTCGGCAAAAATGAGTCAGCCAGTGCTCATTTGTAAACTGACAATTGTATACTGGAAAACATGAAGAGGAAACCAAGTTTGCTTTGTAAACAGTGGGAAATATCAGCAATATCTGGTGCAACTGTTATGTAACGCCTGAGTGAGACACTGTGATTTCTGGGCAACGCCTGCAACGCTGTGACAGAAACATTGAAAAACAGAATGTCAAAGAGAAAAGGCAACGTGAGTAATAGGAAAAACAAGTAAAACCCTAAAAAACCTTGAGAATTTAGAGGCTACTATAACAAATCACTGAAGAGATTATGCATAGGTATTGAATCCGAGAAACACAAGAAGCAAGCATCACGTATCAAGAAAAACAATTCTCCATGCTCTCAGTTCCTTTGTATGAGAGCTTTGGTTGACCCTTAAACACGGGCTAGCTATTAGACTGGGCCAAAGCCTGCCTCGCTCCCTCTGCTCCCTGACTGCCTCCCACAGTCCGGGACCGAAACATGGAGCAATCATGCACATCTGCTCTGGCTGGTCTCTCCCTGGTCCTGTCACCCAATGATTCTGTGCCTCTCTCGGAGGTGTGAAAGGCAGCTGCCCCTGAGTTAGGTCCCCACGGGGACTGCACAGGGTGGGTGGCCATTAAACGAAACAAAACAAAACAAGTTTAAAAAGAAAGGGAAGGAACCGAACATTTCTATATACAACAGGGTTGGGTAAGTTTGTCGCTGGGGTTACTTGGGAAGGCTCAGGCTTGGGTAAGTGCGGGCACCCAGCACCTGCAGGGATGCCAGTTCCCAGCCAGGATATTGCAAGTGCTCCCTGTTCAATGCTGTCTTTTGCATATGATAAGAAAATAAAAGTGTTAAAATTGAGGTATGAGGAGAGATATTTGTGGGATGGCCATGAGCAATCACAAGTGATATGGTGCCTCTTTCCTTTCAGTACCTACTAGGTGACCCATCTTTGGCTTTGACATGCAAAATGTGTGTCAGATACCCTTCAGGGCTAAGGTATTCCAATGTGCTGCAGAGAAGGTAAGTCAAGTCGAAGGTCTGCTTTCATATTGTGCTGTGCTTTCAATATAGTTTTACCTTTTTTTTATCTTTTTGCTCATGTGTTACAATTATCTGCAC
This sequence comes from Fregata magnificens, assembly GCA_013389945.1. NCBI lineage: Eukaryota > Metazoa > Chordata > Aves > Suliformes > Fregatidae > Fregata > Fregata magnificens. Next base: position 194,311 of record WAAD01021892.1, on the reverse strand, counting down.
AGCTAAGCTACAATAGCGGTAGAAATCAGCCAAAGATACATCTGAAATGGTCCCAATAGGGCAGAGAAAATGCCTAGATCTGCGCAATATTAGTGGTGTCAGTCAAAACCAGCCAGTGTCTGAAGCATGTGAAATGAGTGGCCTTTTCTGTTATGCTTCTACAGTCGAATGAGGCTCTATTTCTGTCCTGCCTAAGCTCAAAAAAAAAAAAAAACCAAACCCCAAAGTAAGTTAAACTTTAGGCAAAGCAGAAATGAATTGCTGCTGAGTGCTGCATTGCTGATGAGTCCATGGTTCAGCAAAGCAGATATACACTGCTAACACAGGGGTATTGTCTGAAAGATAAAGCAAGAGAGGTTTTAAAAAAACTCTCAGCTTTTATTTCCTTTGAAAAATCTTTCCAAATTTAAGGCCTAAACATCATCTGTGACAGGTCATTTCAACCAGAGTTGAAATTTTGGGAATGTTTAACATAGGTGTAGGAAAATAATAATTTGAAAGTATGTAGACAACAGCTCCATCAGCCCACAGGCGGGTCTCTCTGTGGAGCAGCTGTACCCTCTGGCCACATGGCTTCTTGGCTATGAGAAGAAGTAAATTGTAGCCATTGTCTTGAAACTGGGTTTTTATTAGCAATAGGGCCAGTTGCATACATCTAAACTGCTAGGGAATGAGTACACGATCATACTATTTTCCCTGAGTGTGGCCTTCGTATTGAGAATCTTTCTATGACAAAAACCCTCTTTGATTTGACCTTTCTGCCTCTTGCCAATAAGAAATCCCTTATAATTCTCTCAGACTATGTTTAACCCCAGTACTGCCTAAAGGACTTTCTGGAATGACCTCTTCTAGAAAGCACCTCCCAAGGTGATCGTCAGCTGTAAATCAAATTACATTTGAGCTCCATTATTTCTATCTGAATTAGAACTAAGTGACATTTGCAGCACTGATTGCTGTACTAATTAAGTACAGCTTGAACCAACTACTGAGTCACAACACAGGCTCCATTCCTGAAGAAATTTATGACACTGATTTCTCAAGATGGAAATTGTAGCAGACAGTAACAGATGTTTAAATTGCTCTTCTTCTGTGAGGACCTGCACATCCAGATTAAGTGCTGAAAATTTCTATCTATTTCTTTTTCATTTACTTGGCTCCCACTTGCCTTTAACGATCAGAAGAATTTTCAGAGCTGATCCATCAATGACTATGCATACACCATAATTGAGCAGCACTATGCTATTGCTTTGATCAACATTTCTGTGGTTCCTGATTACTCATGGAATAAAAAGTTCCAGTCTGGCAATTATTCTGAGTAGATAGAGAGGGCTAGTCATGGCTAAAAAACTACTTTTTTTGTAGCTTTGCAGTCATTCTTAATGGGCTGATAGCCTTCCCAAGCTGATGACTTTAAAAGAGTAGTAGTCTACTGCACACTATGAATCCCATACAAGCTTCCTCTGACTCATGCCATTCCATAAATACTTAATGGACATTTTATTCAGAAAAAGGAATTGTACGAGTATAATTTAAGTAGAAACAAGTGACGCTTGGTGCCTATTTTATAAGACATATTCTCTTGGTAAAAGCAAATCATAAAATTATTTCTTTTTCCACATTGCCAGTGTTCTACTGTTAGATTTTTTGATGATTGCTGATTTTGATAACTGGCTGGTACGGCTATTGAGCTAGACTGGGTTAGATTTTCTCCTATAACACGCACGTACTCAAGGGACCGTTGATGCTCGAAGGTTTGGTGCCATTTTCACTCTACTGATGGTAGTAACTCTGACCTATTCTGTTCTACAACTAACCAAAACCAAAAGCTGGAACTTCACAGGACTGGAAGGGAGCAGAGGAGCAGGAGAGGTGTGGAAGGGAAGAGGGAAGCACTTGTCACATTGTCTTTCTCCTGGTGGCACTGCAGTGTGTGCATCCCTGAAGTGGGTGCCGTGGGTTGGGAGGTGCTGCTACACCTGCAGGTTCCCCCCACTGCTCCCCAATAGGCTGTGCACGTTTGGCCAGGTCATGGGCTTTCCCAGCCTCTCAGTTTACTCGTTTGTAGATCAATTTAATACTGCTATGCCACAAGGACATTACGTGAGTTAAGTAATTCATTAACAGATCTCTTTAAGCTCATCAGTGAAACCCATTACAGAAATTACAAAGCATTACTTCTCAAGATGAAAAATGCTGTGCCTGGCTGCATCTCCTGCTATTTGTTCTTTCTTGCCTCCTTTCCAGTTTTACTCTGTTTGTGCTGTAATACATTTTGAAGGGTGCACGAGAGTTGGCCTCTGTCTGACCAGGTCCTGTGTGTGGCCAGTTAGTTCACTTGCTGCATTTATCAGTGTCCATGGATTATCAGACAGGCTCTCACCAAAGCAGTTCATTGAGAAAAGGTAGCATTAAAGATTGTGAGAGCTGCTTGAACTGACGTTGGGTCAGTCGGAGAATTTGCTTCTTGTGAATGAAGATGGTTTTCCACTAACCAAGTCTGTTTGATCAGATTTCTTTGTTATTTTGTGGCAGTGAAGATGCACTACAGCTGCGGTGGCTCAGTCTGGGGCCTCTTTTACACCACAACTGCCAATTGTGTCAGATGCTGGACGGTCGGTTTATGGGGTGGATTCCCCTAACCACTGAGGAGACACCACCAAGCTTGTTACACTTATGGCTATTTCAAAATTAAATTCTGGTTTCAAAGTAAAAGCTTAACCTAATCCACTCAGCTCTGATTTTTTTCTTTTTCCTTTGGGCATGCCTTATCACCTGGACTGCTCTGCAGCATCCATCCCTGGAAAACTTTGAGACTTGCTCCCTGACAAACACAGATTTTTCTCCAAGACAGCTTTTCACAGAAGCTCGGCCTGCTGTTGCTATGACGATTTTACACTCTGTACCAGTTTTGTCTTTTGAACTTGATTCTGCAAAGTCTTGCACAGCCTCAACACCTACTCCCATAAGTGGCCAGAATTAGAATTACTCAGCATGTCAGGCATTAGTATTATAGGTACTCAGTCTAAGAAAATATTTGGAGAAGAAAATACAGAATGAATCAAAAGAAAGAGCAAGGGAAGCTGGTGCCAGATAAATGCAGACAGAATTATGACTGCTAGACAGCCGTGTTTCCAGCTTCTAAATTTTATCTAGACTGTGGTGATAAAGACAGACTATCATTATGCGTGCCAGACTTTATGCACGGCTTCCTTTAAAATGTAAGTTTATACTGGATGGTTCCTGAAGATGCCTGATGCTTAATCTTAGAAATAGTAGTTCAACAGAAATAAAGTGCTCAGGAAACAAAAGACAAATGATCTTTCCAAAATATTTTTTTGTAATTTGATCCTTCCATGTAAACAAGAGAAAATACAACCTTCTGGGACTCTTGTTAGCCAACAGTCTCCAAATTGCAATGAAAGAAGGATTTCAAAACTATTTCACAATTGTGTTTGGATGAAACATGTGTTTACTGTATGTAAATGAACGAGACATTCTGTTCTTTTAGGATTCATCAGATCCTCACTGTGTTAGCCAGTTTGGCATATGCAGGAGAGTGGTCTTCTTCAGAAGATGCTGGACAGACAAACAGTTGTTTTTCACTGGAGGTTTCCAGACTTTGCAAAAAAAATGTACTTAAGTGCAAATTTTTGGCTCAGAAGTCATTTACTTGATGCTCACTTATTTTGCTAGCTACAAATAATGACAAAATAAGTTATTTAATGAAAGAGACGTGGAGTTAGAATTTCCTGTGACAATAAATCGCTGATGCATGTTCACATTGTCAAGCAGTATGTACTCAAAATGTGACTAGTCCCAACAGCTTGAAGCTGTTGATTTCTCTGTATGAGAATTTCCTTTAATAGCCTGGGTTCTTGCATATAGCCTGTCCATGGCATGGCATGTGTACCAGCAAGCCTCTTTCCAATTAGCTAAGGGAAAACCCGGGATCCATTGCAGATTGGTCCGTTGCTCCTTTACCCAGCTCTTTGTGTAAGGAAGCTGTGTAGTTACACACTTTTTATTTCTTTGCTTTTCTGTTCACTGTTAGGATATCACTTGCTGAGTTATGGAGGTTTTACCATTGTGGTGGTAGTTTGCATCTTGGACATTTTATCTGGGTGCAATGAGAGAAAAAAACTCTGAACGGGAATGCAAGTCTCCATGGGCCAAAAGCTTCTGCTCTTTTGTGAGCCTTGCTGCAGAGGATGACTACTGCAGATCAGAGTCTGGGGCACTGGCACAGGGGTGAAATAAAGAGCATTTTATCATTCTTCAGCCTCCTCTGCATTCCTGTGCAACCACCTCTGCTGTTGATAGAAGAACTCCAGCTCAGGCTCAGGAGCAGAGGATGTGCCTCATGGAAACTGCTGATGGATCTGTTTATCCAGGCTAGCAATGGCCTCGTATAGTGTTGAGGAACAGATGTGGGGCTGGATAGTGATTTATTGTTCCCAGGCCAGCAAGCAACAACAATTGTTATGGGCTAAGACTGCCGACACTACGCTATAACCTGCAAATTCCTCAGTGTGAGTTGGCTTTTGTTCTCACCACCATTTCCCGCAGGTACTCTGGCCTGGCTCGGCCGTGCTTGACTGAAGGCCACAAGGCTCAGGGAGGGACAACGGTGCAAGTCATCCCCTGCTTCTGGGCAAAGGGGCTTGTTCATAATCCCACTGGCTGTCTTAGTGATAACTGCTTTTATCACTCTCTTTCATCTTCATAGCATGAATCTTACGACTTCAAAAAAGTTCAAGATGATACGAGCATGTTTGTAATGAAATCTTGCTCCCTGTCATGAAAAGAGGGGTTGGGGTTTTTTTTGGTTGTATGTGTGACTATTAACTGATTGTTTAGTTTCTTGCCCTGCTCCAGTCCTGCGCTACTGGTGTTTACAGCGAGGCAAAAAATGCAACCTTTGCACTTCCTCTCACAGTTTTATTGCCAGGATGTTGTTCTGCTCAGCAATCACAGTTTATAGTTACATGGGCATCTTTTCCCTGTTTGATGTCTCTAAATCTAAATGTCACCTAAATCCATCAAAATACTGCACAATCACCAGTCCTGCAGTGTTTTTTGTAGTAAATAATAATAGTTACTACTATAAATATTGCACTAAGGAAAACTGTTACAAATGTACTGACTTCCTAGCACAATCTGCTGTTACCGTTTATGAAACGTTAAGGGTATTAAGGTACTGCACCACTTTCTGCCCAGGCATAAAGCAACTGGTTTTGTGAGTTACAGACTATCAATTCTTGCTGAAATCAGGGGAAGCTGGGAGTCCTCAGAACCACAAAGATTTAGGAGTTAAGACTATGGGGCAGGTTTGTCATGTGTAAATGCAAACCAGAAGGACCAAAGCAAGGTTGTTCCAAGTTCTGAAATGTCTGAAAATCTCAAATTTACAGAAGGCCAGCTTCTTGGAAATATTAGGTGCATCTACAAGAATATTTCAATTTGGATCAAGACTGTGCTTTTGAAGCAGGTCTTCTGAGCACCTTGACCTACTATGCTTTGGTTCTCTCTGCACGGTGGTCTTGGAGTGCATGGCCTGGGTTCCTTCTGAATACAGATAAAGCAGAAAGCAGCTCCAGGAGGGCACCTAATGTATTCCATTAGCTAATTGGCATTCAGTCCGCAGGACCAGGCTGCAGTTAACTTTAAGCAAGACCCCTGAGACATGTAGAGCATGGTGTTATATCCTCATCACTAATTGCTTTGGTCTGCATATCCACAGCTGTTACTTCCCACTGGTGCTGATACAGTTATCGCCAGCTTTAGCTTGAGTTTCAGAGATGCAGAGTACTCCTATTTGCCACTGAAATCACTTGTAGATGCTCACCATTTTTGTGAAAATAAAAAGGATGACCACATTCCTGAAAATAGTATGTCCTCAGAAAGATGTCCAGCTTTTAAACCTGCATAGAAATTTAGTTCTCTTTCAGTTAATAGAGGAACAAAATCTGGGAAAAAAAATATTCTCAGCACCTTTCTTTTGTGATGCATTTGAAATCTATATTTTTGATTGATAGGCTGCATTACTTTGAAGTCTGCAGGTTATTCCGGACTGTTTTTTTCAAACTCATTTTGCTACTTATTTATTTGGTTATCTAGAAATCCAACACAACAGTGAAAATCTTTTCAAATAGTAGACATAACTAAACACATAATAAACGCATCATTAGGAATGTCTAAGAAACCCTCTTCCAACAGATCACAATGTCAGCAGTTTTACATTCATATGGCAATACAGGGCAGAGACTACCTAAGAGAGTACAATTATTTTTAAATAACATGTGAATACTTATTTAGCCATACACTGGGCAGATGCTATGAGCCTCAGTACAAAACTGATGCAGACTTGAAAAATCTGTTTTGACATTACAATGCAGGGATTAATACCAACAGCAGGGATTAATACCAACAGCTACACACAGAAACTTTCCACATCTTATGGCATTTGAGTAGCTCTGCTGTTGAACAGACACTGTGCATCTTTTAGAATTAATTAGTCTTGGTTTTGGTATGAATTTTATTGCTCCGTACTTTGTGTTGGCTCCCTTCCACCTCTCTGTTCCTATCACTCTGCCTCTTTTTCTGTGTATTGTATTATTCACACTAAAATATGGCATTTGCAGCTCCTGGCTGCTCCTGGATGCTTCCTGCTCTCCCGCCATCTATTCTGTTCCTTTACCTATTCTAGATGTTTTGCAATCTTTTACCCACAAACTACATAAGCCAGATTTGAGGATTTTTCCTCTCACACCTTGCTGCTCGGCCTGCTTTGTGGAATTGGAGGATGGGGCCCACAGCTTCCAAGCAGCTTGAAGTATTGCTGCTGGATTGCCAGCACATCACCTCCTTCATGATCCAAACTACTGGAGTAAATAATCTTGAAATTGCTTTTAATTAAGTGTTCAGCATAAGTGATAGCACAGTTAGTTATTAGACTGGCTAGCAGAGGTTCAACCACAGAAGTTCTAAAATTAACTTTACACTGGATACACTTTTCAAACATCCTAGCTGGGCTGAATTTCTCAGGAGAAGGCAGGACTGGTGTCAGGCTGTTATTTGAGAGGCTAGTGGGTCTACATTAGTACAGCTTCTCGTTTCATCTAGCTCATTTGCCCTTGCTGGCCCTCTACCACAGTGGCAGAACAGGAGTTGCCAGGCATTGGCTAGCTAATAACGTAAGCCCATTTTATGATAAAAGTTGTATTCCGTATGTCCTCTGTTGTTTCATGCATTCACAGGGCATATGCATCAAAATACAGTGTCTGTACAGATACATAGAAGGAGATCGTAATGGTGGAACAGGCCTATTGCATCTGTTGATCAGGGCAACGCTAACTCAAGCAGCCAGTTTGGGTGTCGTACATAATCCAGTTTTATAGGCATGAATAAGACATGTGGCCCCTAAGGCTTAGCTATCTGCTGCAATGCAATAGTTAGTGGTTGTAATACGGGCCGTGTCTCTTACAGGAGTCCAGAGCCAACATCACGTACTTGCCCTTGGCTCTAGGGCAGAGGTGGGGTACTGTTATCCCCGTCAAAACAGAGCGTGCCTATGTTGACACATGACCGCGCTGCATCCCTATACACCTATATACATACATCTATATACATATACACACTCCATGTAATTTTATGAACTTGTCAGACACTATAAAGAGTGAGGAGGCTGTTGGCAGTGGGGATGGGGGAGAGACATGGAAATAGGTCTTAAAAGAATGGTTCAAACTATCCACATCAGAAGATGTGAAAGGGGAACTTGCCACAGTGTAGGCAGTGACCACATCTGCCAAATGTGTACTATAAAATTATGCTGAGACTGCTTTCTCAGAAAAACCCCAGCAAGTCACTGTCTCCTAACTGGCTTCTTGTTCTCTATGAGTCATAATTCTGAGATGGTAGTGAACCTGAACCTAGTAACTGGGATGCAGGTTTGGATGAACAAATATATCAGGATGGCAATCTGAATATATCTGTGATGGCAATCACAGCGAGAGAAAATGTATAAAAAATAGGAAATGAAGATTACCTGACCTTCCCAGTCTTCTTCCATTAAAAATTGTCTCAATAGTTCTCCAGTATACACACAAGCCAGCCAAAAAACTAACTAAATCCATTTTTCAATGTGCAGCCATCAAGACTACGCTCAGGTATCAAAAGCCTGGAGATGTTTTAACTGAGAAATCCACTTCATCAGTGCTATTAGGCAATTAGAGGAAACCACAACATGACATTTTAGCTTTTAGTTGTTTTCATTATTTATTTTTCTAATCATTCTTACTCAGCTGTTACTTTTTACTCTGGACCCTTTTTTGCATTTTAGAATTTGTTCGAAGTCCACTGCCTCTAAAGCTATAATTAAGCAAAATAGCCAAGTAGAGAACTGATGTAAAAGCAAATAGTTCTGAAATATCAGTGACTGTAGCCTACAGCAGACAAAAGTACTATGCACTTTGGTCAATCAGTCACTTTAATTGATAGTTGCTAGGCCGTATTTCAAAAATTCAGTGAAATGAATAACATACAGTTACTCTGACCTTGCAAAATAAATAGCAATTCCCTGAAGACACACTAAAAACATATAAGGAAGTAGAACTGTTTTCTCTGTTTTAAACAACATTTCATTCAATGGAAAAAAAGCCAAGGAATACATTTTTCCAGCTGATTTAAGATGTAGTATGCTGATACTAGTCTTCCAATAGCAACAATTTTAAAAGCTTGCTTGTGTAACCAGACTGTAGGCATTATTTTCACTATTAGCCTATGCTTCTTTAAACAGCATTGGTTGCTAAAACAAATGCAGTTCCTTTTGAACACAAAATCATTTGATTTTTCAGGATTTGTGTGGGGTTTTTTCCCCCTTTTGTTCCAAAACCTACTACCAGGATCGTAATTAGTGGTAAGTCCACACAAGAAAGTTCAGCTCAGAACTCAATACGTAAGTCTCCCAAATTGAAAGTGCTTTTATACTGAAGTCTTCTCAGAGTGTTTTAAGGAAACAGGGTCTGACAGGCTACAACATCTTGAGTCTTCAGTCAAGGCTTCCCTAAAAATCAGAAATGTGCTCAGGTCTAATTTTTCAGTTTGTATCTTTTTATCAATAGCACTGTTAAAAAACAATTCCTTATCAAATCGTTTTAAAACTGTTGTTTAAACACAAATGGAGGCTCTTCTCGCTTAAGGAGTGCTTTGCAGACTCTAGATCTGTATCTGATCCGCTCGGTTTAATTCTATCAGTCATTTGCCAAAATAAATAAATAAATAAATAAGAATCTGAATAAATATGAATCTTTTCTGTGATGCAGAACAAAACAATTGTATTGCTTTAGTGCAGGAGGCTGCCTTCATGCTCAGGGAATGAATGATGCTGCTGCCTGCATGAATAAACAGATGAGAGTCATTTCAGCCCATGCTCCATTAGGAACAGTGGAAAGAGATGCTCACCAAATTTGAAAAAGCAGAAATGAGAAAAATGATTTTTTTTTCACCATTTCAGTTTTTCAATAGAAAGATATAAAGGGAACTTTTTGGAATGATGACAGAAACCTTCAGGGAATGGGGCTGAACCTCCATGCAGAAGATCAGAGAAGCTGCCCCAAACACTCATGACAGCAGCCATATTCTTGTCCTACTGTGGCGAAGGTAGACATGTAAAAAAGAGTCAAACCAGACTGTCTTAATGGCAGGTGGCCATTATTAAAAAGTCATTATTTGCTAGCATGTACCACTCAATAGTATAAGATTTTTAGCCTACATCTTCATCCAACTTTATTGTGCGGTTAATGCTGGTTGATACTCTGTTCTTCAGTTATTCTTGGCTGCTCATAGCGTCTAGGGGACCGTGGAGAGTCAGAACTGTCCTGGGGCTACTCTACATTACATCAGTAATGAACTGCTCAGCTCCAGAAGTTCAGAAAGACAAACATGATGTTAAGGAAACTTTTCTTCCCTCCTGTTGTAGGCATGGTGGTCCTATGGATCTGAGCCAATACTTCTAGAAGTATCAGTTTTGTACTAGTGATTGTGTTTCCTTCGAGAGCAGCTCAGACCCACGCCTCCAGCTGAAATCAGCTCTACCTTCAGCCATTACCCCTTGAACGGATTAGCCCTCTTGGGCTTCTCTGATTTGCTTGGTAATTTTATGTAAAGAATGCATTTTAGAATGGATTAAATAAATCTGAGAATTTTTTTACCAGTTCTTAAATCAGGAAGATGCAGCAGTTAATACAGCTCCCATTAAAAATGCTACCCTGTCTCTTCATTTTGTCAAAAAGAATTATTAGGGAGAACAGAGGTCATGCACATTGCAAATGTGCTTCTGTTAAAGCAGCGTATTCCTGGAGGAATAAACACAGACAGTACTGAATTACTTTGTCATCATTAGAAATTGTCAGAGTCCCATAATGTTTGGGAGAGCAGACAGGCTGGCAACTGCACAGAACCAGAAAAAAAATGCTCACATTGAAAAATGCAATGAACTTTTTAGTTTAGTGCACATAGCTTTCTTCAGCTGATAGTAATGAATAAGCTGGGCTGCCGGGAAGCACTACAGTTTTTAGCTGCTTCAGTGGCTAATGTGGGAGAACGTTTGCTGGCACAAAAACTCTCCTTGGTGTTGCACCTTAGTGAGCTCATTTCTCAGTGAATGGGCAAGGAACTTTTTTTTTTTTTTGAGAAAAACTGATAATTAATATAAATAATTTTCCAGAAAAATAGAAAAAACGTCTTGTAATTATTAATAGACCATTTAAGTGCTGCAAAAGAAAAGTTTCTATGGTTCACTTTTTTTTGAATGTGAAAATGGGATGCGGTAATGACAGTCTTTTTTAAAGAAGACTGAAGAAAAATTATTCACTCAGCAAATGCATATTGAAGAAATGCTACTATGACCTTGTCGCTGCTTCTTCCTCATCTGTAAAGATGCTAGTTACAAATATTAGCTTGAAAAGTTTACTTTGATCATGTAAGATTCATAACTAAAAGATTTTGCTTAGCCACTGCCTAACTATTGAATGATGGGCACTAATATTCTGTGAAGATGGACAATCTTGAGGCAGTGATGCTTGCTGGGGGATGATGGCACTGCTCTTGGATCATCTGGCTTCTTTTCCCCTCTGAAAAATATACATAACACAGTGGAAATATTGCTGCCACGTACTGTAATTAATAGCATAGCTGGAAAGTTTTAATGGGCAACTTCAGACTGTGGTTAAAAAAGTGTAATTTTAAAAAAATCCTTCCCAGATTCTAGACTGAAACAATTCATTGCTGGGAGATTTTTTTACTGCTCTCCAACAATAATCTAGACGAGAGTTATTTTTTTTTTAACCAGTGCCTCACGACACAAACACTTGCAGTTGTGCCTTTCTCTGGGTCTTCCTTTGCTGGTCAGACACAGCGCCTAAACCTCCTAATATAACTGGCTCCATTAAGGCTGCAGTAACCCTCTGTCGCTGCCAGACTGAAGTCTTCACTGAGTTACATGCCTTTTTGGAAGATACTTACTGTATTCACCTTTTCATTCAAGACAGAAACACCTTCCCTTGTCCTTTCATGTCTAACTTCCATTAACCAGATGGAAAGTGGGTTTGACTGTCCAGGGCATGCGAAGTAGAACTCCTTGGTCCTTTCTGTCCCCCTGTGTGGATAACAACATTTCAGTCTCTCTGTCTCCAAAGCAACTGAATTTTAATTGACCCAAGTGCAATATCCGTACAGGCAGGGCAGGTAAGAAAAATGCCTATTTAGTCTGTGTCTTGAGGTCCTCCCTAATGATCACTGTACAAAGAGAGCTCCTTTCTCAGGGTTGCCATGAGCCATCACAAATGCCTATGGACTGTAAAGGTTTGATGGTGCTGGTTTTGGCTGGGATAGAGTTAATTTTCTTCATAGTAGCTAGTATGAGGCCCTGTTTCGGATTTGTGCTGGAAACAGTGTTGATAACACAGGGATGTTTTCATCACTGCTGAGCAGTGCTTACATGGAGTCAAGGCCTTTTCTGCTTCTCACCCCACCCCACCAGCGAGCAGGCTGGGGGTGCACAAGAAGCTGGGAGGGGACGCGGCTGGGACAGCTGACCCCAACTGTCCAAAGGGATATTCCATACCATATCACGTCATACTCAGCATATAAAGCTGGGGGAAGAAGAAGGAAAGGGGGGATGTTCGGAGTGATGGTGTTTGTCTTCCCAAGTCACCGTTACGCGTGATGGAGCCCTGCTTTCCTGGAGATGGCTACCACCTGCCTGCCGATGGGAAGTAGCAAATGAATTCCTTATTTTGCCTTGCTTGTGTGCACAGCTTTTGCTTTACCTGTTAAACTGTCTTTATCTCAACCCATGAGTTTTCTCACTTCTACCCTTCCGATTCTCTCCCCCATCCCACTGGGGGCGAGTGAGCGAGCAGCTGTGTGGTGCTTAGTAGTCGGCTGGGGTTAAACCCTGATACCAGTAAAATAATTTGTTTCTGATGTAATTTCCCCTCAGTACAAATTCAGGTATTTAATTTATTTTAATAGAACCAAAACTTTCCCCTATATTTTTGGAATATATTCATAGGGGGACAAACAGATGCGAAAACACCACAAAAAAAGAAAAATAATGGATTCTTCACAGTTTGCTAGCAATAATATAATACGTGGGATATAACAGAGTACCATGCTGTTGTACAACTGATTTTACATTTTTGTTCATTTGGAACTTTTTAAAAGATTTTGGAATTTGGCCACCAGCAGAATTTCCATCTAGCCATGAGGTGAAATATGAAACCTCTTTAACTGTCCCCAGAAATATATTCTTCACTCCCATATTAAACTTCTGCAGAAAAGGTATTATTGTTCAAGTCATCATCACTCAGAGTATGGCAGGTAATTCATTGTGTCAAGAATTCTGGAGTCTCTAAAATATATATATGTGTGTGTGTGTGTATATGTATGTATGTGCATCTTATATACAGTAGAGATGAAGTTACTGAATCTTATCTGTAAGTCACCGCTACCAGCTATGCAGTTTCCCTTAGCCTCACACAACGGCATTAGTCTTGAAAGAGGTTCAAAGGGAAGATATCTATTCACCATTAGTACTTTCACAGTTCTTGGGGAATTTATGGAGGTATGGCATGCAAGGACTACATGAGGCCAACTATTCAGATCGCTTTTCTCTGAGAATTTAGCAGATTTCATGATTCTCTAGCTAACTAGAGCACCATCATGAAGATTAATACAGATAGAGTTGAGCTCATCCTTGCCAACTGCTAGGATCAGAATAAGAAATTGGAACCATGTGAACATTTAACAGGGTAGAAGATAATGCAAGAGGGGAAAAAAAAGGAGAGACTAGAATTACTAACATAGAAAACTATGAACTTTGATAGTTTCTTGAAACTTTCTTTGTCCTAGAGTCTGCCAGAACTCTCTCAAGTCTTGTTCCTATCACTGCACTGATTCAAAATAACAAAGAATGCAGCATTTAAAATGTTTGGCTCATAGGAAATAGCTTGTTAGAGCATGAGACAGCTTTCTGGTGTACATTTTTCATGTGCTGTTACAAAAAGATCAAAACATCGCGAAGGCTGTGTATTCAGCTGAGAAATGTTAAAAAATGCCACTTCTAGTTTAAGACATACTTTTGATGTTATATCTACTGCACATCTAAAACTGTCAGGCTACAATGAAATTTGTCACCTATATTTTACACTTGTATTAAGTGAGAACGTGAAAATTGACCTCTAGTAACACCAAGTTTGACAATTCTTGTACATATAACTGTTACCAGAATGATTTTATAAACCAAGGCTGTCAAACACATCGTGTTGTAATCTTTTGGGAGACAGAATGCTACACTGTATTTTGTAAAGCCATTTTTACTGTCTTACAATGTTCTCTCAGGTCATATTAAATCATTTGCAGTGAATTATTTTGTTAGGCAGAAGAGCTTGTCATGCTGAAACTGGGAATTGCTGTGTCAAGTTAGAGGTGCAAATAAAATCTAATTTGTAATTGAATCCATGTATCCTTTGAAATGAAGTAGCTGATCTAAAAGTAAGCAAAGTGAAATGTTTAGAAGTACAAGGGAGAAGTGATATCCCGCCTGGCTAGCTTCTAACTTCCAAAGCCATAACAGCATGGCTCAGACTTGTGCATGAAATTCTGCAGTTCAGTGTTGTTTTTTGCACGTTTTGTATCCCTGCACAGTCTGTGCCTTGGCACACCTGAGCTAATAGTTAGCATTTGCTTAACTCTGTCTTGATAGCCTCAGTTTAAGCCTCTGTTTAAAACTGGGCATATGCCAGAGAGCAAAGCTTAGCTGAGGCTTTCACATATATACTTTACACCAGAACACATTGTAAATATTGAAACCAGTGATTTAGGGTTTTGTGCCATATTCACGATACTTTTGAGAAGGCACAGAAAAACGTCTAGACCAAATGCAAGTTGACTGAAATCCTGTTACACTCGCTGAAAATGAGAATCACACGGAAAAAATACTACCCTTGGTACGCTCATGTCACTTTGGATGAAATTTAAGAAAATATGCAATACAAATCACATGCAAGACATTTTCCCTAGACTCTCTTCTCAGAAAAGTAATGTTAATTAACTCAGGTGGAAAAGGAAGCTAGTTAAGGGGAGGTCGGAAAGGAACCCTAGCACATGCAGGACCTTACTGGGTGCCAGCTGCCATTAATGGAAAGGAATCAGCTGGCCTTCATGGAGGAACGGCAGAGCACTAGGAGATGGGCCATTAGCACGCTGCACTTCCAGCTCACTCTCTCTCTCATTTGTTGAGTTTAATTTTACGCAATCTTTATTGTGAATGGGAGCTCTGTGGTTTGAGCACAGCATAACATTCTATAACTAACTTGAGAAATATGTGTAATTTTAGCTCAAGCCTTTTGGAGTCTCCATATTTCACTGTGCAATTTTTTTTTCCTTCTGAAATATATCATCTGTCAGCACCACATAAGGACAGTCTAAACCAGCCTCCATTCACCTGCCGTTCAGCACTTTGAGACCCTTTTTCAGAAACCTCCTTCTGACAGTTATTTATAGGTCAACATTTCAGTGAGCTAGTTGCAGGCAACACTCCTGGAAAGGCAACTAAACAGTCATTGCTCATACCGTGAGGAGAAATAATGATGTTAATTACCAAATCTCTGTGATGTGCTACGCTCGGACATGCCAAACCATGGGGACAATTTCCAGCCTGGCTCCCAAATCTGGCAGCACTGCGCTTGGCTCCAGGGAAGGTCTGCTCTGCCAGGACCCTTGGTGCAGGTCTCCATCTTTCATTAAATCAGGTGGGATGTTACACCTCCTGGTGTGTTTTCAGAACATTATTTGGTAACAGAAATGCCTTCATCTCCCTTCCTTTTCAGGGAGTTTTCCTGTGAACTTTGATACCCTGCTCGGGCTCACCTATTTTATACCAGTCAAACTCTGCTCCTTGAATAACCTATTTGCTTGACATTGGTGTGCTTTCTGGAGCTACACTCCATTTATATGAGCTCGTTATCAATACTTTCTGTATTCCCCAAATTCCTCTTGGTTCTGATGCTAACTTTTTGAAAGTGTACTATGATCCTTTCCATTTAGGTCCTGCACATGACATGGCAATTAGTCATTCCTCTCGTGCTGAAACCTCTTGTTACACAGCTCTTCTGGCAATTCCACTATCTCTTCAGTTTTTCACAAAATATATCCGATATGACCCCAGCACCTACTGCGATGTTACACACTGAAACCAGGGCATTTCAGTCAAGGACTGACAGACTGTTCTGTCTGCAGTTCAAAAGCAAATATATTCAAGTTTTTCTTTCTAAGCTGCTTTGATGCTGACACCTATGAATTTGTTTTCTTCTTGTTAATATGTACTACAAACTCTCATTGTATTTTTACTTCCTGATTTAAAATGATGAGAAGTTATATGTAGTTTGATAACATTAAATGTGCCACCTGGGCCGAAATGAAATTTTGCTTTGATTCAAGCAGTTCTCCCTTCATACTGTGTTTTGGAGATGTCTGTTAGGTTTATTTAGTTTTATTTGTTTAAGTTGTGCTTAATATTTGCTGTTCTTGACTCTCCATTCACATCCACGTGTGAATCCAGAGTAACTATTGTAAAGCCAATGAAATTATACCCTAGATTCACTTGTAAGAGTAGGAGTAACTGCAGCTTCGAGGTTTAGTCTTTAATCACATTCGTATCCAGTGGATTTGGCTCTGTATATCAACTACTGCATTTCATTAATGGGTATTAATAATGAATTAATGGAGCACAATGATGTAAGCAGACACAAAGAACAGATTACAAGTAGTAGTCATAGAATAAAAAAAAAAAAAATCTTATTTTAGCAAGAATATTTCTTACTTCACAGTCAAGCTCCCACACGATTTTGCTCAGATTTCTTCTGACAAATCTCTATATTTATATGTCAGTATGAAAATATGGTCAAGATCAATTTCCAGTTCTAAAAAAACCCCACATTGTTATAATGCAACAGTGCTGAGGGGACTTTGAACAACTCTGCAACTATCATATTCAGAGTATTACTTGTTAAGAAGTGTGAATTTCTGATCTCAAGCAACATCTTCTCCCCAGCTTATGAGTGTTCTTTGTGACTTATTGGTATGTACAGGTGACCTCATTTGTGATGTGAGTGTCCACCTTTAGCTTTTGGACCTTCTGCTTTTTTGCTGTTTGATAAATGGGTCCTCTGTCAAAATGACTTGCTGAAATTAGCGGAATGCTTGTACTCTGCATCTGTATACAAGGTTAAGTAATTGGGAGTCATTACTGGAACTGCTAAGAAGAGGAAACAGCAATGTGGGAATCTATGTCCTGAGGGCATACAGTGCTCTGAAAGTCTGTTGAAAATAAACAAGTTTAAATAAAACCAACACAACTCACAGGAACTGCACGGAGTACTTACAAATACAGTTTACCCAGTAGATGGTACTCAGAGGCAGTGGCAGACTCATCAAACCATGATTTTTAGTTTATCTATTGTTGAACAGAGGCCCAAAAGTTGTTGAACTTTAGTAAGGGATCATCCATTCAAAATGACGATTCTACCAACTCCAAACCATGAATGACTTTTCCTGGTTGGAGACAGAGTGTGTTGGTGTGCACCGATAAAGAAAACTCAGAAATATTGCTCTGAAAGAGACATTGTGTTTGACAGACAATGGTTGCTTTCCAGCAAATCGTATTTTACTCCCAGGAGATGAAGGCAGTACTTTGACCATGTACATATGCAGTGTGGTCTGTCAGATCCACTCTGGAGAAGTCCTCCTTTCTACAGGTGCTGCATGTTCCCTTCGGAGCAGATGTGGGGCAGAATGCAGAATGTTGCATTCTCCCATGCGCTTTGCCACAAACCCAATTATCTGCAGGTTGTCCCTCAAGAAATGGAGTCTTACCATACTGGTTAATGAAAGCTGTAAGGTCACTTTACCTCTCCTTGCCTGAAACAGAATTAACCCCCCTTGGGGATGCTGAAAATTTCATTTTGGCATCCTCAGAGTGAAATAGGGAGTGGGGCAGAAGGTACTGGAATGTTTATTACCTTGTTCTTGCCAGAAAAGCTAAAGCATAATCTTTCTGGGCACTATTAGTGGTTGAGGTGAACTGAATTTATGGCTCTTAGTCACTTGCTTATTTTGGAAGGGTATCTGAACTCATATATATTGGAATAAAGTCCAGGACACCACTTGTGGCATTTAAATCCCATAATGAATCATAAGTTGAGGATATGATTCAGTATCTTAAATTGCATTATCAGATTTGTGACTCATGGTCAATGACACCAAGTCTGGCAGTGTTCTGAATGATGCCTTCAGGAACAACACTTTTTGGTCATTTTTCTTATGGTAATGAGGTCAAGGTGGTATGCACTCAGGTCACGGTGCTATGTTATTGCAGTGCAACCAGCATGTTGCAAAGGAAATGCTGTGTTTCAAAAGCACTTGCAAAGAACTATTCTCCCTAACTTTCACCAGCTGTTCCAAACTGTAGCAAGAATTTCAACATGAGATACCCTCAAAATATTGTGTATATGCCATATTGTATATATACAATAGCAGATAACAGTACAAATGCTTTGTACCCCTCTGTCTCCTCTACTTTTCAGTGTACATAGTGGCAGAGAGGGAGCACCGGTTAGAGCTCTCCTACCCTTTGCAGCAGCATCTTGGCCTATATGCCTCCTTGCTAGACTGGCTGATATCCCAACAGGCTTCAATGTTGTGTGACTGGCAGGAGCTGCAAGACTGGTCAAATGATAATGTTTCGGATCTATGCTGCACACAGCTAGCAATGACTGCACTAACACCAAGGCACTGGGGATTCAGGCTTCTTAAACCAAGGACTTTTTTAACAGGAAGAAGAAACAAAAACAAGAAAAGAGGCATTTTTAGGCAAGGGGGTTAAGGAATAATCAGTTCTAACTGTAGGTACTCAGAATACACCTTGGAGGAACCTCAGGTTAATAGGAAGAAAGTAAGTGAACTAACTATTCATAATGCAGCCAAATTAAAGAAGTGTTTGAGTTACCTGCCCAGTCCTCTTGCTGATTTGAGAGGAATTATGCTATACCCAGTAGTATCAAAAGCTGTGCTGAGATCCAACCAACGGCAAATACTCATTCCCTAGTTCTGGTTGTGTATTTAGTTATCTTTACAACACTAGCCACAGGAATGATTCACAGGTCTCTCTAAGGACTAGTCCACACTGAACCTATAAACAATGCTGTAAGTCAGGCATTGTAGAAAATGACTGTGAAAGAGTATGAACAGAAAGAAATCATAAGCAGCCCCTTTCTCATGAAGTTTGTCTACAGATGCTGACAGACACAAAGTCATACAAGTGGCTTTGCTGCAAGAAACCCTCTGAGATCTTAAGGTTACAATTTGGGTAACATCATTAAGCAGAAGACAATGTGCTTCTAAGCCTCCTTCTATGATTCACATAAGTGAATAGTGCCACCCACATCTAATCTGTGTTTGGCTGAACTGCCAAAACATTGACATCTGTAAAGAAAGAAGCCTACTGAATTTAAAGTTGGTGCCTTGCATGAGAGAGCACATTCTTAGGACAAACACTACAAGCTGGGCAAAGCCTAGGGTGACTCGAAATCTGGAGTGGCTGGTTATGGTGGAAGTTAAATAATTTCCTCGTTGCTGACTCCTGTTAAATACTAAAGGGCACAAAGCTAACACCTGTAGTAGCAGAGGACACACAAGTTGGGAAATTCTCCACTTCATAATCTCTTGTTTCAAGAGAAAGTCTGTTCTTTCAAGATGCAACAGACCTGTGGCGTGAGCCAGCAAAAAACTAAAACACCTTATGGATGGTAGATCCAGAGTGTTTTCTGACTACTTAGCTGTTAGGTTTTCTCACAAGTATCCTTGTGCTTTGCTTCCGTACGGCCGATGTGGCTCAATGAAGCGACAAAGCCATAGTAATATCTTCCTTCCAATCCTTCCCTAAAGCTCTGCTTTCCCTACTAGATATTTGATGGCAGTTAAGCTTGCTGATGCACCAGGGCTGTTGTTATTCACGCTGATCAAATATTGGCTCATGATTTCCATGTGATCCCCCAGCTGCATGGGCCCATGTGTTATCTCTGAGATTGTAAATGCAGCATGGCAGGAACTCCCACTTTCTGTTCACAGCCAAGAAAATAAAATCATTGTCCAGGAAACGGCTCCCAGGCATGATAGTAATGAAACCACTAATGCTCACATAGTAACTTTAAGAACATACTGAGCAGCCCTGGACGATCTGGAGGAGACTGATGAACATCCTGCAGGATAAATCTTTTTTGTAGACAAACATGAGCAAATTTTATCTACACCTCAAGCTGACAGGAAGCAGACCAGGTTGGATACAACAGGTAATTAAGATATACCACTAGATTCTTTTTTTTTTTTTTATGTCAGGAACTGTTCTCATTTATTTCCGCTGTGTTGTAAACTTGATGCTCAGGTAACACTTACAGTTTCTTTGTCTTGGCCGTGTTACAGTCTTTGTGTAAAAGAAAGAAGTTTGGCCTCATCATTGCACAAAATGGCTTCCTTAGTCCAGGCTGGATAAAACTAGTTAAAACACAAAGAAGCGGTGCTATGTGCTCAGTGCTTTCTCTTCTGCGAAGCGGTGTTCATTTTTCAGAGGCAGCTAGAACAGATGGAGCTGGTGACAGGTTGACTAGGATACACACAGTGAAACCTGTGCATCTGTCAGGAGACAAATTTATTGGTTTTGTACAGACAATCATTTTGGATTTACACAGATCTAAGCCTTCGATTTGGGCTCTTGTCTAGGAACAAGCACTTCAGTCACAGTAACCAATTACTATGGGTTATTGTGGGCCTGAGATTTTTTTATTAAAAAACCCCTTTTGCTACTTACACCAGTAGTAATGGTGAAAATCTAGAAGTGACAAACTTCTATTGGAAATCATGTACTCACTGGGACTCTTTTCCATCCCAGCTCTGGTATGTGGATTTTTTTCAACATTCATTCTCCCATTCCTAAAATGACCTGCCAGTCAACCTCACTTCTTTACTTAAATCCTCCTAACAGCACACCTATTTATCTTGTCTTCAGCATAACAGCAATTAAAAAAACCAACACCTAAACATTGTATGATAAATTTAATACCGCCACATCACTGGTAATTTGTTTTAGTTTTTGCTCAATTTATTCCAAGAAAGAAAATGCTCAGACTTGTTTTCCTTTGAGGAGAGATTTAAAGAGTATTTAAAACCCGCAGTGTCACTAGACCACTAAAGGGGAGCAAGGATATTCTCTTGTCTCCACTTGAAGACCATGTCTCTGACAGTGAGGTCTGACATGGGACTAGCAGTGTTTCTCTGCTGTCTTTTCCATCACTTTTAGTTGCCACCATTGATATGCAAAACCACCTTTTCAACATATTTTCATTCTGAAGAGCTTAAAGCTGTTCTGTAGCATTTTATTCACCATCACACCAGTATCGTGCACGGATCTTTCCTCTCCTTAAGATATAGGATATGAAAAAGGAACGCAAAAAAGAGAAGCACAAGAACAGCAAGAGTTTTATTCCCACAGACTTTGCAATTTTTCCTAACTATTGTCCCAACCTGCCCCCAGGGAGCTCCAGGGAACATGATGCATCTATTGCTGTTGCTCTTTTGACCTCCAACACTGATCTGTTGCCCAATAAAATATTTCTCAAAGGACGGCATGGTGTCACAGCTGGTTTAGAACCTGAGAAAACCAGCTTTTTGCATAAACAGGCTCCATCTTCCCTTTGTCCTTTTAAGAAATGTAGCCAATGATATATTTTTTTTATGGTATTATCTGCTAGCCAATGCCCTCCACTTTGTGCAAAGCACAATACAGAGAGTCATTAACACAAGTGAACGATATCATGTAATGTAATATCCTCTGCTCAGCCACCTATTATATATACTTTTGTACTTGACTGAGTAGATTACTTAAAGTACAATAATTTATAAAGAAAGACTGTAATACAAAGAAACTTATTTTCTTTTGTAGCTTCTCCGTTCATATCTCTTTCATGGATCTGCTCCCTCCTACTGCAGTGGAAAAGACACATTAAAATTAATATTCTAAGCTAGGATTTTCAAAGCAGACTATGGCAGTGAAGTGTCCAAAAGCCACTGGCATCCAATGGGAGCTAAGTCCTTAACCCCTTTGAAAATTCTTAGCCAAAAGCCATTAATGCATACTTCAAAGAGATAATATTCACAGTTCTAGGAGTCATTTTCCTAACAGCCTTTCATTCTCATTTCTAACAGGCCCTTCTTCCCTAGATCCTAACCCCCTGTTGGGATACAAAAACCAAATTGCTTCCATGTCCTTTGTAATTCAGACCTCAGCTTTAGCTCTGACTCTTTTGAGGCATTCGTTTTTATATTTAATGACACACAAAGATCTGTGTCTAACAGAGACAAAACGGAACTCTTTAATATTGCTTTTCCATCTTTATCTTGTCTCACTAGTCATTACGCCTCTTATAAATGAGCACAGGCACCAGTTCATCTAGATATTTTGACTCCGTACTGTGAAGAGTTAATTAATTCTCATGTTGTGTCTCTTGCTTGTGGTCACTTATCATATTTTGACAAAAATTAATTCACTCCCACCAGTCTAACATCTCACTTTGTCAGCCTTTCCTTCTAAAACAGAGTGCTACAGTATTTGTAGCCTGTAGCTTATGGCTTGTCACATTACTTACTTCAGTCATTTATACTAATTTTTCTCTCCACCCCAATCATAGCATGAGAAGACTTCATTGATTAAATAAATCAGGTACAAAAGATGTGATCTGACCTGAATTTTTGCAATTAGCTATTCAAATAACCCACCAGAAGGCAGGTTTCTATTGTATTAACAGTCAAATGATGCTATAGTAGCAAAACCTTACTAAGAATCTGCTACACTATATTGACACCTTGTGGCTGGTTCATCATAATACAAAGTATTCATCCAGACTAGTAAATAAGAGGGATTATAATATAAAACCTGTAGGGAAAATATTTTCATTTTAAATACTCACAGCAGATGGGACCCTGATAAAGGTTGTCTAGATCAAATTCAATTTTAACTTTTAGTCCGATCCCAGTCCAAATTCAAGTATATATGTCCCTCAGTGCGAACATAAGACCAAGACCTATACATTTCCCACTTTCACTACAATTCAGATCTCTGTGGGACCTAGCCTTGAAGTGTGTGCCCTGAGCTTACCTCAGATTGCAACATCTCCTGCTGACATGTCGTAATTCAGCCTCCACACTAAAGGTAGTGGGATAAAGAAGGAACAGCTTTTGTTGCAATGGCACCCGCTGCCAAAATAGAATGAGATTCAAATTATATTTGCAGAAGGAAATGCAAACTTTGAAGTACGCATGTGAAATGGCACTGTGGAAAGGTCAAATGGAACGAAGACACTAAATGCGAGCAGTCCTTTTTACTGCCTACCCGATGAAGATGAAACGGCACGACGCATGAAGCCTATTTAAAACAGGCAGATGAGCTGTGACATAGACCCAAGACAGCTCATCTGCTCAATATGTAATCATTGTGTTTGAAACCATTTTCATACCATCATCCTGAGTAACATATAACTACCATGAATTTACAAAGGAAAAGAACTGCTGAAATGTTAACAGAGGGAAGGATCTGAAAAGGATTCAGATAAATCGGTTACAAACAGTGCTCTGGCCAGCAGTCAGTGAATCACTGAGCAACATGTAATGATTTCCCAGGAAGACTGCCTCCACCACGTGACCCTTGAAGACAAGTAATCAAATAACACTGCTAAACCTCACAAATAAATTACCCTTCCCCAAAGACCATTGAATCTGGTTTGGTTCATTCCCTTGCAAAGCTGGAGACTCCCTGTATCAGTCAGTGGCATCACATGAAACTTTGAAGTTAATGATTTCAGTGAAGAACAGTACTTGAATCGTGACTTTGGCCTCCTGTGGGAAAATACTGTCCCACAAATTAAGGGCTAGTTATCCAGTTTTTGGGAAAGAGGGAACTGGGCATCAGGGAGTCCTGCCTTTCTCCTGCTCATTTTCTGCTTGGAATAACAGGAGGCGGCTTTTTGGGGGCCCTGTTGCTGCCCTGACAGATGAGTCAGTGTGAGTCACTGCTAGAGATGGCACTCACACCAGGAGCTGGGGTGATCCTCTGGTGCCCATGGGGACCTCGGACAGATCTCGGATGCCTTTGGGCAAGAATGGCTGAGTTGTGAGGCTGACAGCACTGACGGCAGGGGCTGACTGGGTTGTTGGTGTATCTGAAGGAGCCGGGCAGGAGGAGAGCAGATATAGGGCTTTTTATGCACAGTGGGGCCTCTCAAGTTCAGAAGAGGAGACTGTGACAGTGCCTCCACCGTCCTCCACAAATATAACACTATCCTGCAAGCCCGGCTCCAAGATCAGGCAAAATCAAGGATGTGAAATGGAGAAGGAGGAGGGCAGGAAGAATGCCTGGACTGACTGGGTCTGCACCCATTTCTGTCTCCATCCAGAACTCCACAATAGTTGTTTTGAGGTTTGGACAGTTTAAGGGTTATTAATTTCCTGTGTCTATTTCACGTTTACTGTGAAATTTCCTGTTTCTATTCATTGAGAAAAAGATGCGGTCCGTGATGGTCTTTTGACCACATGGGAGTCTCTAGTGGCAGACACAAGTCCACCAGGATGCAGGTAGGAATTGAGTGATGTGCAGATCTGCCCATGGGAGAGCTTCCAGCAAGGCCAAGACCTGGTGGGTAAACCCTGCCCCTCACAATGGATCTCAGCCAAGTAACCTCAGCTTAATAACAGTCATTAACATTAAACAACCTGCAACATTTTGTTAGTTCAAAGTTTGGTAAAGTTAAACGATGCTTCTTTGAAAAGAATTACAGTAATCTATTCATTGTCATAGAACAAGAATACAATTAAAGAAATTCCTCCAAAAATAACTCCTTATATACTTTTTGCTCGAAACTGTTTTTTTAAAGATTCTTTAAGTGAACAATAATTTACTGACCACAAAACAGTAGCTCAATGCAATAATAAGTATCCTCAATATTGCCATGCAAGGAGTTACTGGAGAAGAAACCAGTCTTTGAGCAGAGGTATGAAGGCAGCATGTCCTAAACCTAAATTGAAACCTTGTGTCACGACGGATGGAAGTAAATTGATTGTGAACTTCTCTCACCTCTCCGTACATACTTATTCTCAGTATTCAGAAAAGGAAAAGACAGCTCTGTGAAATTACAGAACGTTTCTCCTCTGAGTCAAAGGAGAAGTGGGGTTTGGAGGAAGGTGGAAAAGACATGGAAAACATTATTGGGAAGTCCAGCATCCTGAAGTACAGCAAAATGAGCTGCAGCTGCTCTCCAAAGCTTATATGAGGACACAGCGCATCTCAGCAGCAGGATGCCTTTCTACTCTTATATAGGAGGGATATGTACAACCAGCTGTAGTACAGATCAGCCCAGAACTGTGGCCATTCTATGTGTTCTTTGCATTAAGAGAAGCTTTCTGTCTTGGCAAGCTCTTCAATATCCAGAATTCATCTTGCAACTTACACAGCCCTCTTCACCATGGTACACCATTCCCAACAGCCAGTTTGCACAAATGCATTGTGTTTTGGAGACTGAGACAAATTCAGTGACATACGTGTGAGCTGTCTTATGCCTGTTGCCCTCAGTGACTATGAAATTTCCCAGGGATTTTAATTTTTAAATTTACTAAGCCAGAGTGACCAAGAAATATGCTCCAGGCCACACAGAAAGTCTATGGTATAGCAGGGAATTGAAACAGGTATCAAGGTAATGCTCTAAACACAACCCAAGTTTCGTTTTTCTTTCTTATTCTTCCCTTCTTCTTTCAGTCTAATAAGAACCTGTGAAATCTCTTCACTCTCTTTTAAATCCCTGCCTTCCTACCCGTTGGGATCCTGCCCAAACCCCTTGCTGCCTACCACATATTCTCACATCCCCTCTTCTCTGCTCGTCAGATAACTACAGGAGTGAGCACAGTGGCTGTCTGCATGACAGCCATCAACCCAGCTCTCTCTGCTGTGTGGTTTACACAGCTCTTGCAATGAATACATACTCACTCATGAAAATGATAACAGATGTGAAAAAATTACAGCTTCACCACCTGTTGCTAATGTAATGGATTTAATTACTGGCAGACAGCTTGAATTATTTTGAGGTCTGTTACAAAAGGAAGATTTTTTTCCCCTGTGGGAGACCCTTGTTGAGAAACTTGTGGTTCAATAAAGGCAAATAGCTACAGGGGGCAACCCTGTGCAGTGCAACTCTCTGGTTCCCTACAGACTCCTCCCTGCCAGGAATTTCCCCTTGTACCATCACATTCTCTGATGTGTTAATTATTTCTTTGCCTAATTGACCTGATGAATTTATCTCAGTTATATACTTTCAAACTGTCCACAAACTGACCATAATTTCAGCAATTGTGTTGCCCACAAAGCTATTTGCCCTTATACTGACCAGTGCTTTTGCCACCATCATCCACACCAAAGAGAAAGGGCAGTAAAACTCAAGCCATACTCACTCCAGGTACCCATTGCAACTGGGAAGATATCTGTGAACACATCCTATGTGGGCACTTTTTCATTCCAGCTATGGCCCCATCCAGTGAAATTGTTTCTACACATCTACATGGATATCTGAAAATTTTTGTATCGATACTAATAAATGTGAGACAATAAATTTGATTGAGCACTAGTATAGTTGAGCCAGATTTTATCCTCAGCATGTGCTTCAGGCTGGGAGAGTGGGAATTAATGTTCTTATTTATAGCATGATGTCTGCTGAGTGGCCATTGAGTTCAAAAGGTTAAACTGAGCTTCTTGGTTAGGTATTGACCTAGTAGTATCCAGACAGAGAAGGTAGTGGGCAAGCAGAAGGAAGAATCTTGTGCTATCCTCTCTATTCACTGGGAGAACTTGATCTACGATCTGGACCTGTTTATAGAAAATTTTGACCGAGTCCTTAGTTATCTGCATCAACTGAAGACATGAGTGTGGGCACTACCCATGAGAAAGAGAGTGAAGACCCTTTCCTTGATCATCGCTCCCCTCTGGTTAGAAAAGAAGAAAAAGGCCTGTGCCCACAAGAAACCTCTCCTTTCTTCATGGCATAACAAAAAGGTTCAAGGAGGCATCTAGTGAAAGCAAAGGGCAGCCAACATGAAGTGGACAACAGTAGGTAAGTTTCTCACACTGTGGAATAGCACTGCATAAATAATTGTCTCAAGACACCAAGATAGATACACTGTTAATTGAAAATATACTTGCTTAGTTAAGTGAGAACTGTTGGAAGAGCAGTCAATGGCAGAAACCTGTGATGCTAAAGACAACGAGTAAGTAAAACAGGCAACCAGCTAAAAGGCAGCACTAATGGCCTTATCTTAGCAAGCAACTAAAGCAGGTGCCACAAGAGTCCCTTTGAATTCAGTGGGATAACTTACATGTTGAACCATAACACATATGCTGTTGAATTGTTACCAGTTAAGAGCTGGAAGAAAGAAAGAAAATAATACCAAATGGAAGAATAGGAACAGGAAGGCATAATGTAAAGAAGATGTAGTCTTTCTCCCACTTTTCTCTCACTTTTTCTCTCCAGCACAAATTGTCTTTATATAGTGGTGTATTTCATTTTCATTGCCATCATTTTCAGCTACATTGAAAGGTCATTTGTGCCATTGTTATCAACATTGCCTTATTGACTGCAGTGTGCAGCGCAGCTTTTGTTGGTCTTTTTCCTAGTAAGCTCTTCCCAGTCCCAATTTCTGTGATTATAGGGCCATCATTAGTTGTGTTCTGTAGTAAAGAAAAAAAAAAGAAATATAGAAATAAAAAAAGGCTTCTTTAAATTCAGCTCTCCGCTCTTCAGGAAGCTGATCAGTCGTCCTGAAAAGAGGCATCAGGGGTTGCTTAGGAATAGAAAGATGACCTCCTGCCTCAGATGGCTCTTTTCAGATTATTTC
This sequence comes from Fregata magnificens, assembly GCA_013389945.1. NCBI lineage: Eukaryota > Metazoa > Chordata > Aves > Suliformes > Fregatidae > Fregata > Fregata magnificens. The sequence goes on along the minus strand of WAAD01021892.1, from coordinate 166,771 downwards.
CTAGATAAGGACAATAATTGCAGGGAAGCATCTTTTGTGGCTGACTGCCCCCTTGCAATATCTAGGTTAACACAAGGAGAAACGCTATGCTTTGGCTACTGTACTGCAGCTGTTGGCATCTCTTTTCTGGGGAATTAAAATGCAACAATATGTAATACTGCTTTACCTAGCATTATCTTCAGCTAATGTTATTTTTAAAATATTATTTTTAGTACTGTAAAGACATATTTAGGAACAGCTGCCATCTGTCCAGACATAACAACAAATAAAATGAAGATTTCACTAATGATCAGGAACAAAAGTTACTACTCCTTAAGAAAGAGATTTAGGTTATTAAAAGTCTAATTTCCCTAAGCAAGAGCATATCATGGTACAGAAAGATTATAATGGGAAGACTTGCCCATATACTCGAGCACATGTGTGTCTTTAGAAATTTTTATAATTCAAGTTGTGCCTGCACATCATTTCGCTGTCACTGTTACAGCCTGCTTCATTTTATGTATTTTTCCTGGTGACTATCACAGGGAAAGAGCACAAAAGACACTGTTACTCCTCAGACCTGCATTTCTTCATGTGGCCATGCAGTGGCACAGGAGACCAGAAATCACTGTAGAATTGCACTACGCGTTTGGTCATTTTGAGGCAGGACTTGGCTCAGGTGCGAGGGTTATGGAACTGACAAACAAATTACCACGTACTTTACTGCTTGGACTGATGCATGTTACCACAACACCCCGTGATGCCTGCTGTTCACCCTGATCTGATGGACTCGAAGGCTCTGACCCACCACAGCAGCCCATTTCCAGCAGACCACTGGCAGGGCATGCTGTCCTCACCGAGGCGAGAGGCAGAAGGGTGCAAGGCTGTCAAAGCTGCTGCCCTTCATCTCTCTCTTTCTATTCCTCTACGCATAGCTGATAGGCAGCATTGTTTATGGTATGCTTCTCTGTGGCTTCTATATAAATTATCTGTCCCCAGCTGCTGGTACTTACTTTGCGCCCCTGGGAAGACAGCAACTGCTCATGCAGGCATACCTGTCTGACTTGCATGACTGAGTGCTTCTACTAACTTGTTTCTTGCTGGGTTAGTGGTACACTGTGACAGTTTTGGCAGGCCTACAAAGCCTAATGCCTGCTCTGGGAAATGGCAGTAATTTCTTTCCTTAACTGGTAAAGGCTCAGAGTGCACCATGTAGTGCATTTACAAGCTTTTCTGGTATTGCCTTTATTAAGCAGGGTCCTGGACTCCAAATACCCATTTCAGCCCTGGTAAGGAGAGGATGTCTACAGGTCATCCTTGGTGCTCAGTGAAACCATCCTCAGGGCAGATCTTCACCGGGTGTCACAGGAATGGAAAAAGCTGTTTTATTCAGGTGGGGAGGGCAGCGTGACGAGGGCTGTGTCCCTTACAGACATCCTGGAAACCACAGTAATGCTATGGCTGCAGCATCCTGGTGCACGCACAGGGCAGGACTGGTGAGGTCCCTGTAAATATATAATTGGAAGATGAGTCCATTGTGTGCAGCCCATGCTGGGATGATCGTGCTTGCTGTACGCCAAAAAATATTACACCTCATACTTGGATCACTTCTACTGCAGGAACCATTTCTTCCCTTGGGCGGTCCCTGGCAGCAGGGAGAAGGGGGAAGAGCTGTCAGCTTGAGTGACGATACTTAATGGCTTTGGCTGAATTTTATTTCAGGTTTTTATCTCTCCTCAGGGTAAATGAAACAGGTCCAATTTTAGAATTAATTTTTGGTTTTGAAATTGAGCTTCCTTCCCATGTCCCTAACTCTAAGCCCTAGAAGAGTCCTAAAATCGCAAGCCAAATTTAAGAGAAAAAAGCTGAAAAGAAGCATTGAATTCTGACCCCTTCCACTGCCAACATCATCCCTCCTGCCTCCTCCCTTAAGCAAGAGAAGACATACCGGAGTTTCTGCTGAAGGCACAGATATGTCATCTGTAGAGCACAGTACTAAACAAATAAGCATCCAGGCTTTGGAGTTGTTTATTCTGGTCCAAAGACTGATAAAAAGCGTTACTACACAATTAGCTGGCTCAAATTACCCCTAATGATGACCCCAATGCCAGAAACTTCATGCCTCTACGATTATACCGTTCTCCTCGGGGACACCATACACATTCTGTACTGTGGAACCCAGAATGATGACTATGAGCAGGCAAAGAACACACCCTCCAGATGGCGATAAATCCGTATTTTTCTATATTTTTTCCTCTGAATTTGAGAGAAAAGCTGTTGGTTTAGTTTCTGTACAGCAAGAGCTTATGATTTAAAATTTATATGCAAACATTGCATTTCCTTACAGTATTTATTTATAGTGACAACTATTCAGTGTATATATATCTATGTATATACATATATTTAAAAACATATGTCTTTGTGTATACACATAGATACCCATATCTACCTCTCACTGTAGTCATGCAAGCTACATGTCTGCATTCTGCTCTGCTCTGCCTAGGCAGAACTCTTTTGCAAATGAATAAGGAAAATGTCTTGATGGGAAGCAAAGAAGAGTGATGACAGCAGTTTAATTTCTAATTAATTAATCCATCATGATTAACTCCTGACATTGAAGTAGTTGTGTTTAGTCTCTGCTGAGTGTCTGATCCAAAGACAGCTGCAGTCAGTGTTGCAAGGGAGGACTGATTCAGACTGAGTGGAGGTGGCACTCAGGTGTTTTTGCAGTGGAGACTCCCGTGGGTGCATGGGGTGGCCTTCCTTCCCTCGCCATTCTCCATGTTGGTTTCTAGCCAGCTCCAGAGCAGGAAAGCAGGGAGACAGGCTGAAGGGAAATCTAGTTGTGACAAAAAATTAAAAGGAGGCTCTTCCTTGCCTCTTGCTACTTGTGAAATATAAAAGGGTGAACTGAAAGCAGGTGCATCGCTACCAGACTCAAAGAAATGCAAAGTTTAAATCAACCCTCTTGGAAATGTTCTGATTCACTGTCCCTGTGGCACTTACTAGTCAGTGAGCAGCCAATACAACATGAGACGCTTTTGGTAGAATATGGTGTTTACTTTGATGAATTCATGAATTATACAGCTGACCTAATATATTTGAATATTAAAAGTGGCATTTCAGCTTGCACATGAAATGTAAATCAATGATTGAAAAAATAATCTAAAATAACACCATGGAAACAAGATGAAATGAGTTAATGTATAATTCAAACAGTATAGCTAGGAGCAACATTTCTATTTTAATACTATGAATGTTTCTAAATCAAAACCAGGTTCTGATATTTGATTTTTTTTTCCTTTGAGCCTATTTTTCTGTTGTTGGAGATATGAATGGTAATTAAAAGCAACAGTGAATTATGAAGCTATTAAGAGCTGAGATTAAAAATTAAATAATGGAAGTACTGTGATTTATGTTACTGAGCTCCTAAGGCACATTTAAAGCAAACTCACTAAGAAATTCATGCTACTTCCATGTCAGCCATTTTATTCAATACAAACCTCATTTGCTGAACATAGCTTTCCAGGTTCCAGTTAATACTCAGTTGAAGATTTAGTTTGTGGTTCAGGTCAATACATTAACTTTTGAGACCCACATCGTTAGTGGCCTCAGGTGAAAAACTATGTTAGAGCTTGGCTAAAGGTTAGGATTTTATCCTGCAGAAGTAAAGGTGATGTGTTTTGGGTGGGTTCTCCAAAGTCAGAGGTTATTTTTGAGAAGCAGCACAGTCCATCTATGTAGCCCCTTTTGGAAGCCTGATAGGGCCACTTGCCTATCATGAAATCAAGACTTACTGCATGTAAGAACTGATGAGTTGCAGTGCCTTGTGGAGCTGGACTTGCTCTTAAGGCTGCAGAGCACCCGACATCCCTATCTTTCCTTAGGGGATCATTACTATAGCATATATATTACATATATATATATACTACAGGGGGTCATTACTACAGTTAATGACCTCTGCCTAAGCAAATTGCTTGATCTGGCTTGGTTTGAGGTTGCTGCCTTTGTAGCCCAGGATAGAGCATTTACTTTTGAGCACCTAAATGCTCATTTGCCTTTGGTTAAGAATTGGATTAGGATTAGGTTGCGGATTGTGGTTGTTAGGTTTTAACATCTCATGAGTTGCATGACAGTAGTTTTGAAATGCTCTAAGGTTTTGATTCAGGTCCTGCATGCAGAGTAAGGCTAGTAACATCTAGCCAGTATCTCCTGTTAAGTATAACTTTGTAAGCCTTCTTTTTAATCTGGAGAGAACCACAACTACTCAGCTGTTAAAATACAGCTGACATCCTTGTGCTTTCACTCAAAAAGTAATGAGATGCCAGTGAACAAATTAGAAATAACACTGAAAGGATCTCTTTCCATTTTTCTTTTTTAAATCTGCTGTTTGTTTTGTTTTAATACCATCATATACATGAGTTATGAAGAATGCTTCCCTTATAAAGTGCATTTAACAACAGGATCTAATAGAAGAGAGTAATTAAATACCTAATTACTACTGCATAACTGCTTTGAAACCCTACCATGTTTCAACGTTATGTAAACCATTTGGGAAAGAGCCCTAGACCTACTGTGAATTTCTTCAGGATCCAAAAGAAGAACTTTAGAGATGAAGCTCCTACAGTGTTTCATTATTTTAATTGATGTAATTACTGTAAGAAACACTATCATTAGCCCACTTTCTGTTATTTATTTATAAAAAATTCAGGTGTAGCACAATGATATTTTTCTCAGGCCTTGACACCATCCATCAGTAAAGAAAGATGATTTTAATTACTCAGCAGCATGGAGACAAGGGCAATTACCAAATATCATCCCACCTCAACAAGAAATCAGATCATTTTCTTTATATTGGTACAAATGACATGGATATTTTCTTCTTTGAAATACCATGATGCAGAAAGAAAGAATATATTTGTTGTGTTTATTTCTGGGAATCTACAAAATCAACATAAAACCAAATGCTTGTTCTCTTTTGGCTAACGTTCAAACCCTAGGGGACAGGTTTATGAACTGCTGGAGAGCATTCAGCATCAGAATGATTTAATTCATAGAGGCTCCATTTCTCACCTTTAATGAGTTACAAAAAAAAATGTTAAAAACACATCTTTGTACTGTCACTGCTCCCCACAGGGACAGACAGGCTGTAGATGGACTGAAGGTATGAAGGGGCCAACATTCAATTTGCATCAAATGAACCAAAAAACCACAGGAGCAGAAAACCCTGCTCCATTATCTACAACATTCTCCATTATCTACAACATCCTCCCTTATCTACAACAAGAGTAACAACTCCAAAGGACTGGCTACCAGGCATGGGTTGCAAATGATCACCAGCACAATCACTTTATTCCCTTTTCCTTCTTTCTATTTTAAAATGAAAATTAGGTCAATCTGCAGCCAGATAACAAAATCTGGATAAGGAGATGCCTTCACAGAGAATAGGATGCATACCAAAGCTGATGTTGCTGGTATTGGAACTGATTATACCTTATCAGATGTAGTTATTATAGCTCTTTTTTCATGGAAGGGATATTTTATCTCAGTGCTGTGCAGCTAATGTTTTGAGGTTTTCACATAAACATCTATTAAAAGGAGAAGCTAACAGGTCAAACTGCTCCTTACTGCAGAAGAGAAAGCACTGAGGTCCAACAATAAAACTGAGAATATATATTAACCCAGGCAAGAAACTGGTAAAAATCAGAGTCAGAGCAAAATAAAGACAACCATGGCTTGCCCCCTGTATCTACTAGCTCATGTGTCATTCAGCTTCTGTCCCCAGGCACCTTGAGAAGAGGAAATAGGACTTGTTGACAGAGAGGAGTGGCTGGACTTTGTAATACAAATATACATTTATTGTAAAGCACTGCTGCTCTTCCTTTAACAAAGCACTCACTTGGCTGTGGCTGTTGCTTACTACATGAAAGATAATATCCCTACTACTTAGCACTCTGCTTACCTGTTTACTGTACTTCTCATCCAGCTGTTGTTTCACCTACAAGCAGTCTGAAGCAAGTATGACATTTTTGGTAGTTGTTTGCAAAGATCCCAGTGTTGTGAGGCCTGGGTGCACAAAAGAAATGTTTATGCAATAATAAAATGAAGTGGCAAAACATAGAATTGCAGTCACAAAATTTTAAGGACAAATACAACAGCATGAACTGTTTCCTTCTGATTTCCTAGTTTTGGTGCTCCTGACTGCGCTGATCTCTGAGAGATTGCCTGGGTGGGACTGAGAGCTGAACCTGAGCCAGTTACTAGCAGCTCTTTAGGAAGTTTGTCTTACATAGATTGAAGGTAGTCCAACAATATATGACATTTTATTTTCCTTAATTAAGGAAGGGTCCTGGACGTTCATAATCTCAAATTGTTGGATTAAAGTCCTCCTATAGGATTTGCCTTACCCTTAATTATAATATCTTATTGACTTCACTGTGATTCAGCTTACTGAGTGCATCTCTATTGACAACTGAGTTGTAGCCGATAAATTGGAATCAGGGAAGTTAAAAAAACAGCAAGGAGGCAACATGTAGGCAGAGGCACACCTCTTTCATAATGCATGCAGTACTTGGAGTTTTAGCCCAGAAAATCAGGGTTGCAGGAGACAGAGTGATCAAGCCTTCTTTACATTGCCTACAAGAAGTCAAATCTGTCAGAACGTGACCAAACCATAGCTAGAAAAGAAAAAGCAGTATTCTCATAACTTTGGTTAGCTGAAAGGAGTGTGAATACTATAATAGTAATTAAAAATGCTCCAAACAAATATATCTTTAAAGGTCTGAAGTCAGCGCCAGCCCTGAGGCTGCATGTTATTGCTTTTACTGTTATTTCTAATATTACTGGAGAAGTGAATAATCTAAGATGATATTAATGAGGAATCATAGCAGAAATTGTGAGTCCAGAAGGTACTGCTGTCGTACAGGATCTATGCTGCATTTTTAAAAAGCACCAGAACTTTTTCTAAAAGCATTGATTTGATTATTGTTTCATTTCGCTCACAATACCATACCTTCTTGTTTCTTAAGAATACTTTGTTTCCTCTTGTTAATTCTCCTCCTTTTCCTGTCCTCAGGAATCCGCACTAATCTAATTTGACTCTAAGCTGTTCTGTGTCCATTCATACTCTCATTTGCCTTGCATGACTTGCCCTTTGAAGGAAAGCATTTTTGTACACCTAGTACAACCCCACTGCTGTGCTTTCTTTGCCCATCGCTGCCCTGGTTTTCCTCCTGTTTAGAATATCAGTTCTCCTCCTGAGCAAATCTTAATGAATTTGGTGACAGGCTGCTCCTCACCAGGCAGATGAAACCTTCGGAAGTAAAGCTTGATAACATTCCCTTTCCCATAGTGTCTGAGCAGAACAAAAGCACAGAGTTAGAGGATCATGTATTTGCTCAAAAATCATTCTTGATAAAGTGAAAATAAGGAAAGTTTATTATGCTTCAGTTATAAATGGAAGTGCTGTTATCCTGACTTTGGGAGCTTTGATCTCCTGCACAAGTAACTCTACTGTTGTGAGTAGCTTTCAGTAGTAATAAACTGCCATTCTCCTTTTAGAGACACTCTCTGAGGTTACCAGCCAGATGCCGCTGGATAGCTGGAAATCCTGTTGAAATGCTGACCACACTGGGCAAATCTTTCTAAATCTCGTACACATTAAATCTGACACAACCTGTATGCAACATATTGCCAATCTGGGCATCAGATTGCATGAACAGCTCATGCACAGGTGATTTTGCAGGCTGCTTTCTTTAACCTAAATGTTAATAGTTACAGAATGGGGATATTTGTCATTGTAACAACTCTTTTGGCAATCTGAAGAAGCAACAATGCTGTAAATAAGGCAGCTTCCACGGTTAAGTATCCAGATCTTACAATCCTTATTCAAGTGAATCTTTCAAACCGGTGAGTAATCATATTCCATAAAGAAAACCCAGCTGAGGAAGCATTGCAAAGGTAGGTCAAGCAGCTCCAGTCTGAAGGGTGCTTCAGGATGATGAGCATTGCAGGAACTCTTCTTAAAAAGTTATAGTCATCTAGATGTGAATTCATCAGCTAGTGCCACTCTTTTTTTATATTACAGTTACAGATATAGCTGTCTAATGTCTAAAGGTAGCCCAAAGATCTCTGAAAGTATTTGTTTGAATAGATAAATCACTTTTAAAGGTAAGGGTTGTAGAACTTATTCATAAATAGTAAAGACTAACCCAAATATAGTTCATGGTCATTTTGTTGTGTTGGAGATGACCATTAAAATAACATTCATGTCATCAATAGCTGAGTTAGAAAAATGGAAAAAAAAAATCACAAAATCAACACAGACATAACTGTAGACAATTCTCAGTATACAATCCAAATATGTGGTAACCATCCTACCACTCATCTCTTTTGCTCATGGTCTTTACATCTTGTGGACCCAACCTTACGGTGTTTAAGCTGAAGAACACTACTATTTTTAAGATTTCCATAAACCATGCCTTAAGAAGGGTCTATTCCAGAACTGTCAGGGTACTGACTTGTCTAAACTGAGTTATGTTAAAAATCACAACTTTGATTTATTATTCTCTCAGCTGTAGCACAGACTATGGAATACAGCTGTACTGAAGTGATAATCAAGTAAGAACAGTTGTTTCCCTTAACGGCTTTGGCAGAGTAGATGGTGGTGCAAGTCATGTAAAGATCAAGCTAACAATAAAGACAGTGTATGCATACAGGGAACATGCCTTTGGCTTCACTTGGATTACTTAGGAGAGGTGAGGATAGTAAAATAGGGCCCATCTGTTAATGCTTGCTAACGAGACTCCACTTTTGAGCCAGTTATCATAAATGACCAAGCTGAAGGGCAGTAACACCAGGGAAAATGATTGCAACAGCAATTGTAACTTTTTTGCTAATAATGCATTTTCAGTGAAACGTGGTATGGAATGTATTATGCTATGAGCCTAGAAAAAGCGTGCACCCATTGTCTGAACTAGAAATACTCAGATCTGTCATTCTTTTATGAAACTAGTAACTATTGTTCCCATACTGCATAGATTGATAGAACGCAGGGAGAGGCTTGGAGCAGTTGGGCATGTTACGAATTACAGTAACAAAATTTTACTCTTTAAAGGAGTATCTCTTTAATTATTCTATGTAACCATGAAATTAATGTGATCCAAACAAGTTAAATTTCATTCTTTTACGGAACACAGCAATAGATTTCTCCCAAGAGTAGTACCCTGTATGTCCATAAAAATTGCCACAGTCACAGTTAATGTTAAAGAATTTTAGCATCACAACTGATTCAGGAAGAGAGTTGCCTAATGTAATTTTCTCTGGAGAAAACAATTGTGGTTTGTAGTTGTCTAAATTAGCCTGACTCTTCTGACCAGTAGTTTGCTCTACAACCTGCTGTGTTATTAAATGATCCTTAACTAAAGTAATCTTGCTGTATAGCACTGAATTAAGATGACAATTGTTCTCTTGAGTGAAGTTCAAGAAACCTCCACTCTATTGCACTGACACATTTGCCCAAATAATGAACAGACTCCTTCTTAGAAAGAAAGATGTAACCACAGACTAGAAGTACCACAAAGAAGAAATTAGCCAGAAACTATGTGTCATGTCCAAATATCCTAAACTGTGGGGAGACATGTAATGGTATTTTATTTTTCCAAGCAGTGAACAAACAGGGTAGGAAAAAGAAAAGTGGTCACAATTTAAGATTAAAGGTGTTAGCCAAAGCAGAAACATTATTTGAGGAAAATTCCCTCAAGAATATATGAAAGTGCAGGGCTTCTGAAGAAAAGAAGGATGCGTAAAATGTTAGTGAAATTATCAAAGAACCCTGTCTCTATAAAATACTACCATACACTAGAATTTCAGTAAGCCAAAAACTTTCAGAGCTAGATGTAAGCCGAGTACATCCTGTCATCTAGCTCAGGCTTGCTTGCTTTCTCAGGAGTGAAGAGCTGTTAATAGAAACGTCTTTCTCTAGCCAGGAGAAGGAGTGAGGTCCACGACTTTACCCTGAGCTGTCTGAGACAGGACTATTGCCTGCCCCTCAACCCCAGCCCCAACATGCAGCAAGGGAGAGAAAAGAAAATGAATTTCCAGAAGTTTGGAAGTGGCTTGTGCTCTGCTCGCCTCCTGAGATTTTCAGCCTCTCAAAGAGCTGGATTAACACTCTGGGGGTCCTGTCTTCCCCTTAATGGAAATGCTTTGGTCACATTTTATGTTGCCTTTGGAAAATCTGACACACAGGCATCTTTGAGAATACTATATCTGAAAATATAGAAAACTTTATTTAGCTGTTAAGTACTTTACGGAGATTAATAATCCAGTTAATACAAATGCCTGTGGCAATATCTGGCAGACAGGACATTTTAATCCTCTGTTTGAACCCCCTGTAGTTAGCTGGTTAGTTGTGCGAAGCACGAATTCCAACAGAAGTATCGTTCACAGCACTTGGTATTTTCAGGCGTGGTATGCTCTTGTTGGAGTTTATGGGACCTAGGTGATAGGATTAGTGCCCAAACTGTCATGCTGAGACAAAGAAAAACAAACCTCAAATTAGCTTAACAAAAAATAAAATAACAGAGCTTCCCTAGGGAAGACACTTTTTAAATTGCTTCATTTCAAAGAAAGTCATGCTTCAGTTATCTTACTGATGCTGAACAGGTCTCTCCCTGGTTCAACTTTGTTGTTGACATTGTAGTCAAAATAGGGCAGAAGATGGCCTGTTGTTCATGCAGGAGAAGAAAAAGGACCGAATGTTGTTATGGAGAACACAATGTATGTGGAGACATACACTGAGCTATCAGCTACTCCAATTGAACAATCAAGGCTGCTACCTGGGCTGTCTATGAGAAAAATTAATAGCATGAGGGGAGGAAAAAAGTGTGCAGGACCTCATGGTTTGTTCTGTGAGAATAAAAGAGCAGTGGGGAATTCAGCTCAGAGGAAAGCCCCTGTTTGTAGACACACTGGGGTGTGCGTCCAGCAGTGGCTGAGCACTGCTTCATACTCCAAGCGTGCGGGCGCCAATTCTGTCCACTTCTGAGGCTTCTCACACATATGAAAAACTGCCGATGGCAGCACCTTAACATTAGCTTCACCCTGGCTGTAAGGGTGACCTTCCAAAGGCACCCCGATCACTCAGCACCAGGAGCAAGGGGACAGGGCTGCTTTTGTAGACACTAAAAGGTAACAGACCACGGGGTTTACATTATCTCTTTATCAACAAATTTTTTTCACTCTTTTACCTTCTGGCACCTGTCACCAGCTTAGCCAGCTGCACCTGAAAGCTGATCAGATTTTTATTTTAATCTGATATTCCTGCTGGAACAGAGCCCCAGATTTATGGTAAAATTGAATTCTAATTCCTATTTTCATTCAAAATGCACTTATATTCACTTTTAAAAATGTGCTTCTGTGCTCAGCACTGCCGTCCTTCTTAAATAGCCATTCCCCCAGCCTGCCATGTATCTCTAATATTGACAGCAAGCAAGCCCGTCCTCCCTTAGCCTCCGTTTTGGCAGGTTACACAAGCTAAGCTTATCATGATCTTCCTGCCAAATCAGGTCTCCTTTTCCTGGTCATCCCAGAAACACTTTTCTTCACCTGTTTCAGTTTATACCCATCGCTCTCTAACATGGGTGGTCAGGAATGTGTGGTGAGCATCAGTATTTCAAAAGGGCCTTGAAGAGCAGCACTAATAATTGCTATCGCTGGGTGTCCTTCCCCATGTCATGTTCAGAAATACTTAAAGGTAAAACACAGCCATTTGGAGGAATCTGGAAGATAAACTGCATATCGCAGCATACATCAACCATCAATCTGGAGAAAAAGACTGTCAGAGAAAACGGCCTTCAGAAATGCTGACCAAAATCCATGTCTAGTGTTCCCTTTCTACACTGCTGCAGATTTATATCAGGATTTATATTGCCACTAGATTTACAGGGCCAGGCTCTCGCAAAGGACTAGATGATCTTTGAAGGTCCCTTCCAACGCAAACCATTCTGTGATTCTATGATAAAATATTGGGTGGGGTTTAAATTATAAATACAGATCTAGTACCCAAGTTTGTGTGCAAACCTTTCTCTCCATAATTGTGGGGCTTGGATCAACTCTTTATTCTTACTGCTATCTGCTATGCCAGCCGGGTGTGTGTGCTGTGCAGAAAAGGCATAGCATTTAGTCCTCATATGGCTAACAACAAACATAATTATCAAAATAAGTGTAAAAATATTTTCTGGGCTGCTGTTGCATTCTTTCCCTTGCACAGCACCTACTGAGCTGTGACAAAGAGCCGTGCTACAGAAACAGTATTTTTCAATTGCTTTTACCAGTGTGTTGATAACAGATTGACTGCAGAGCCTCAGCTCTTATAATCTAGTATCTCTGCAGTGACTTCAGTGATTTAAAAAGGACTTTGACCTGCTGCAAATCTAGCTTTGTAACATCATGACTTGCAAAATATAAAAATAAATTTTATTTTAATTTTATATGTAAAATCCTCTTTTAAAATTCACATCTCATCACACAACACAGCACAACAAGGACTGAGAAGGTAATGCATAATTTGTTTAAAAAAAGAAAAAACCCCTTTTAAATTAGCATTACTGTCAGGAAAATTGTTGCTCTGTGGCAGCAGGTACTGCTTCTCTCCCTAAGAAGACTCTAAGAAGTCCTGTGTTATGGTTATGGCATTTCCCCTTCCCCTTTAATTAGCTGCTCAATATCTGGAACATCATGAAATATATGCATCTTACAAAATGCCTGTTGCTATGGAGACTTCATATATTTAATTGGAGAAGAAACAGCTGAACAAGCTTTCATTTATAAGCCCACAAAAGGTGCTTTGACAGCCTTAACTCAAGGAATGTTTTCTTCTCGTTTGCTGCCCTTATACTTCCTATTTTAGTTTTGTTATATGTTCACAAAACAAATGTTCCCACTTATTTTTCTATCAAGTTCTGTCTGTATTTGGACAGAAAAGGTTTTTAGGAAATCCAGAATGAGGACTTTCACTTGAGATAAGAATGGTGGCCTTTATATGTTTCTTGTCACAATAGAGCTAATAGCTGAATGGGCTGCATTTTGTCCTTTAACCAGAAGGAGAAATTGGTACCCAACCACACATAGCAATATTACAGCTGCAAAAAAAGTCTGTACTCCTCAGCTGTGACCAATTATTCTCCCTTACAAATGCCTTCAATGTCTAGGACTGATCTGATCAGTTTGGGATGAGTGGAGATACTGCTTTTTAAAGATAGCCCAACAGTTATTTCTCATTTACACACAGATAGGGACAGAATAGCCGGGCTGAAGACAAATAGGGTTCTTTAAAACTCTCAGCTCCAGCCTATCTGTTTTTGGGGAAGAGAAGTCTGTACACATTTAACTTTTGCAAGAATAGTTGTACAAATCAACCAGAACCATCAGCTATGTTTATGCTTTCATTAGTTTCAAATTTTTTTAAACCTGAGATGATTCAAGCCCCACCATTTGCATTTCTTCCTTTCAGAAAAGTGTCAAATATATTCCCTAAGTAATCTCTAGAAAGCCAAATTTTGTTTCTTTCATAGGCTTCAGAATACATTGTGTTTCCTGACAACTTCTACACGTTAGGCTAGGTACAGCTCTGCTTCTTCCCTAACCAGCAGTTTTCCCTTCTGGAACAGTTGATAATTGCAGCACGGCTGGGCAGGAGATAAACTTCAGCTCAACAATTGCAGAACGCCATAAAGAGGTCTGGTCTGGATCGCAAACTCTCCAACACTGAGCATGGCAAGTTACCCCAGCCCTGATTTAGCCTCTGGATAGATGACTAATAGGGTAAAGTCAGGGCTCAGCCATATGGTGAAGCCTGATGGCCATATGTTGTACCATATGCTTTAATACTGCTTGTGAATTTCCTTAACAAATTATTACAAAATTAAAGGGATATCTTGCTGTATCTAAACATAGATTTAATCAGTGGCTCAGTTGATAGGCCTCACTGCTATTTTCATCTTCTGGATTTTTTTTTTTTAAACACCAGTAATTCTAAAGAATAAAATCGCAGTATTTGTACAAAACATATAGAATCTGAGATTACGGGATCTCAATGTGTTTACAAACACTCAAAAATACCTAAAAGGAACTCACAGGTTTCACAGAAGCAGAATATTCACTTGGTGGTTCCTGAATGCCTGGGATAATTCTAATGCTTTTTCAGTTCTTGTGTGATCTTTTTATTTGAATTTGAACTAGCTATTTAATTGCTCAATGTTTAATACAGAAGAAAAAATATTTCTCTGAAATTTAACCACTGTGTATTGTATCAGAAGATGGATCATAGCTTTTAGATGTGATTTTATGTCCTGGAAACAACCAGCTTTCTTGATGGAATAAATGGCAATTCTAGAATTGATGCCTCAAGATAGATCAAGATACAGCAAGTACTGAAATGAATAGAGAGCCTTATAGGCAATTTCTAGGATGTAGAAGAGATGTTGAAAGCCTTTACATGGCTTTACTCATAAAGGACTCTGCAACTAAGTGAATTTGGCAGTTGCTCTGGTGCTGTATCAGTGGCAATAAAGTTTTAAATCCTCAGGAAATGGGTATCAATTTAGCATGATGGCTGCACCCTTAGAGAGACTCCAACAATGATTAAAAAATTGTTGCCTTATCCACTGAGATCACATCCTCACATGAGACTTATGGGTCTCAATTGGTTTGGGAATGGAAGGAGAGGTCACAACAGGAACTTGACCAGGGAAAACGAGGTTTGAGGTACTTACCGCATGCTGAGACTTCCCAGTCATAGAAAATATTCCTCCAGAATGGAACAGTGCACTTCTGTTTTTTAGGGATTTTGAGAGCTGCATACATTCAGTGTGGATGTGAGTGCATCATTGCATTGAATACCATGTTGGAGTCTGCCTGATTCTCTCATGATGTGTTGGAAAAAATAATTCTTTTTTTTTTTTTTTTAAAGAAATCAACAACTCAAACAAGTGGGAATTATGCTTCCCACTGTACCATCATGGGAACTGTTGATGTGCATAGACAAGCACTGGGATAAAGGATAATTAATGTAAATAAACTGTGAATTGAATAAAAAGAATGCATCAGCTATTCTGCATGGATTTCATAAGCAGTTTCATTTGTCTTTCATGAAGGCTCCCTAGCATCCAACTGGGTTTGTCCATGTCTAAGAGGGCTTGAACTGCACTGTGTAAACACCGGAGATTCATACTGTACTTCTCCACTGATTTCCCAAAGCAGATATACTCCAAATGAGGCTATGGAAAAAGGAAAACTTAAAAATAAGTGTGACTCCTCAGCAGTGTTTCAGGCAGATTTACAGGGATGGTGGGGGAGGGGAAGGGTTTTTCTTATTTTTCAGATTAAAACCAAGAAATTAAATGCTCTAAATCTATTCTACTGCTATGGTATCTCTTTCTGCAAACATACCATGTATTAGCAAGAGTTATCCTTTTTGATTTGATAACTTGTCCATTCTAGGGACTCTGAGGGACAAAAATTAGTAATATTTGGATCATTTACCCTCTGAAACTAATCCACAATTTCGTAGAAAAAGAGTACAAACAGAGACCATATGTTCTGCAGCTCGAATTCCACTCCATGGCCAGTGGGTCTCTGCGTTGCCCTTTCCCCTCGGCTCTGTGCAGTTGGCACTGGGAGACAGGTGCTGAGCTGGCATTTCCTCTAGCTAAAATTTGATTTTGATTTGCATTTTAAAATATGCATAGCAAAACCTGTACCAACTAGCAAAAAAAAAAAAAAAAGCAACTAGAAATTCTCAGCTTCAAATAACAATGTCAATTCTTAATTAAGGCAAATTTTAATGGTATAGCAGACAGGTTTAAAGGACTGAGGTCACAGATCTATTTCCAGATCCCTATTTTAGGTCTCAATTTCAGATGTTAAGTACTTTGCTTTATTTTAACAATTTAGATAGTCCTGCTGGCTTCAAATGAGACTACTCTTGCGTTTAAATCCCTGGACGAATCAGGCCCTTAATCTGTGTATATTAAACAAATTGCATTATCTATAAGGAAACTCTCAGGACTTGTACTATTATCTCTTGTGGCAATATTTGAGTGAAGTCAATGTCAATGAGACCCACAGCTTAATACATATATCAGACACAGAGCTTTATGATTCATGCAGCGCAGCAAAAAAATGTGTTTCTGTAGCAACAGCAATTAATTTAAGCTGCAGATGTGGTAATATCCTGTAATAAGGGTTCCAAAAGGCTATTTATCAATATAAGTGTGATGTATATTTTATCTCATTTTCCTGTAAATTTGCCACTAATATCTGCATTAATAGTTTCACAGTATTTTATGTCACCAGACAAAATTAATTTTAATGAACAGTCACGAAGACTATTTTAATTATACTTGGTTAAAATGTTTTCAAAAGGCCTTTTGTAATGTGCAAACAGGCAAGGTGCAGTTATTTTTTTTTATTTTTCTTTTAGGATAGATTTCGTGGGTTATCTGGACTTCTGCCATGGATCGTGCAGTTTGGCTACACTGTTAATCTGAAAGGCTGTACATTTCATCTGTTTGTGGCATAGTGCAAAAAGTTTTTCATGCAAGTCTTAGACTAATTTTTATCTGGTCTCAGTGAGAAAAGTTTTGTTTTAGAAGAATTTTTCCATTTTACAGCAGAGCCCTGATCCAAGAAAGCATGAAAACATGAACAATGTCTTTGCTTAGCTTTGCATAGTCCCACTTATTTCAGTCCCTTGATAAGAAACTCAGCATCTGAGTAACAATTTTTACACTGATGATAATCAAAGAGACTCAATTTCCTTTACTCCTTAACAGCTGGGAAAAAAAAGTTATTCTAAATCAAAGGAATTTACTCTTGGGCTTGTCAAAACTCTCGCTACTGTGAATTATATAGGTTCACTGAAGTCCTGTTTCAAACTCTTGAGATCTTCTTATCATCACTGAGTTTTGGAACCTAGAATAAGTTAAGGATACTGTGTATGTTAGGAGCAAAATTTATTTTTATATATTAAGAAGTGTTTTTTTCTCCTTACATAGGCCTGAAATTTAGTATTGTTGGTTTGAATAAAGACCTCTATAGTTGACCGCTACACAAATGTACCACAACTATAAAGCAATTAACAGAGCATTAAGACTTTGCAATTTTTTACAGTCTGTTGTTATTTGGGTATGCTTTTTATCCACTATTGAACGTCCATAGGCAAATAAAATTTGATAATATAAAAAAGCATTTATTGAAATGTTTCATTTCCGCTCCATTTAATTTTGTCAATTTTTCCTTCTGGTTTTTTTTTTTTTTTTTTTCTTTTTACATAGAAATATACACTTATATGCTGCAAAGGATATAGCTGGGAACTTCTATGAGCTGTTGCTCAAGAACTCACATTTTGTATTTGGAAAGTTTCTGCTTCCTGAACTACAGAACCCAGCAGGCAGAGTTACTGTTATGGTGGTAAATGACAGTTCACATAGCAGTAGTTTCTAGCTCATATCCATGTAAAAGGTCACATTTGCAAAGAGGACATTCCATTTCAAAGCTAATTCTTAATAATTAAAGCAAACAAAAGTCAATTAATGAGATACTGCAAACCCAAAGGAAAATACGTATGCATAATTGAGAAGCCCAATTACTGTGAATGAGAAGAAGGTGCTGGAATTCAACCATACAACAAATCAGATATTTCTTTAGTTCCACTTTAGTTCCACTCTAAGGCCAGACCACCACGACCGGAGTTGCTGAAGTTTGCCAAGCACCCAGGCAAGCAGCATCTTTCAAATTATATGGCCCTTCCCTTGTCTCGATACAATCTATACTGTCTTTCTAATCAAAACTCTAGTCAAAAACCTTATCCCTCTCTGTTGTCTCTGTTTCATCTCTAACTCTGCAAACACATTACTGGAGGCCTGTAGGCTGCTAAAATGGAAAAAGTTCCTTAACAGGGGGAGCCAAAATGAAAGCACTTGGCCCTAAGCAACAGGAAACAACAGGGAACAGAGAGGCTGATTATCACTTATATACACCACTTTCTACCTTGTTTAAGTTGAACTTAGCATGAAGGATTTTATTTTTCTTTCTTGGAAGAGTAAGGCGAAAGTGAACAGTGTTTACATCTGATACTTTTTAATTTGTTTTTCATATCTTGACTTTTCTTTGTGTTCTTTGTAAGTTGGGTAGGGACAGATATTTCCTTTCACTGGAATATTTCCTTCACAGTCTAAAGATATATGTTGTCTCTATATATGTTTATAAGAGCCCTTGTCACAGGATCTAGATGCTCAGTAGAGTAATGAAAGATATTTTTACACTGTGTGCAAAAGGGCATTAATATATTGCCCCAATATAGGCCCTGAACACATTGTGCGTTTGGATCAAGTCACAGGTTCCCAGGTGCAGTTTCTATCAGATATTGCAATGGAAACTGTTCACCCCCAAATTAATCTGACATTGCTTAGGTAGTGACTTGGATAAGGCGCAGGAGCAGACTGTAACATAAAGAACACAGTATCAATCTTTGGACTATGTGGTGCTACAGGAATTAAAGTGAGGTGAGTTCAGCATGGTGTTTTACACAGACCCAGTTTTACCCCACTGTTTCCAGTGCAGAGTTCTAGCAATATCCCCTGTTAGAAAAAAAACTAGTAGCAGCAATGGTAGTTCATAAAATAGATCCTGCCCTTTGCCTGCTGGGAAGTCCTCCTTCTCATCATCTGACTTTCGTTGAATTGCATTTGAAAATAACAAAGTCTGTACAATAGGGAGACATATATACAACTTCAAAAGAAATTATTTATATTGAATGCCTGCAGATTACACCAACACTAGATATTCTCTCTCTGTATAGCTCCATGTGTTTCTTGCTCTATATGTTCCTACTGCTATTTTGCAGTAGAGAATGTGTTCAATATATGGGCAAGTATTCAGAAATCCATATTCAGAAACCTATAGCTAAACCCTTAGTATTTTCTTGGAGCTTCAGGAGCTATACTGCTTAGTAGTATCTTTGCAGGTGGAATATTAATGTTTTTGAGTGAATTAATACAGAAAAGGACCAGTGACTTTAAAAAAAAATCCATAAAGACCTGTGTAAGTGAACTATGGATTGCCATAATAATAATTGACTGTGCAACAGAGCTGGTTGATGAGCTGTAAATCCATGAGGAGTGATAGCTGGAAATGTGCTTCAGCTTCAGTTTCCATTATTGTTGGCTTTAATCTACTGTGTGGTTGTTTTAGGCTCATTTCTATACCATTTGTTTATTTGAGAGAGAGTCAGAATAGTAGGAAAAAAGCAAATGAATGTTTAAACTGTAACATTAGAAAATTGCTATGAAATAAAATCTGCATATTAATACCAAGATGGGAAAAGCTAGTTACTTTTAGGTATGCTGTCTTTTACTTTCACAAATGAAAGAAAACGCTTAAAGAATCTTACTACAGAACTACATTGCAGGCCTGAAAACTATTACAGATCTTTGAGCTGCATAAACATGTGTATACGGTATAGAGTGGTATAGAGTATTAAGGATGTAATTACAGCTATTTAATATGATCAACATCTTTCAGCTGAATTCAAGGAAAGTAGCTAACAAAATGTGGTATTGCATCAGCAAAGGTCTCATCTAACACATCTTTCCTTTTTTTGCAAGCTTTGCTGTTAGATATGTTCTTTTAACAAAATTTTCTGAAGGCTGGATATCTGTTTAAGGTCTGAGGATACCACTTTTGCTAACTGAACACTTCAAAATGTGTAGGGGGTAGATTTTCTTGCGGTGCATGGCCTTGGAATGGGGCAATTTCATAACATTTCTTTTCACGACACAGTTAACTGAAGCCAGATACTCAGGTTATTTCTCTTCAGTAAGGTTAACTTCAGTAAAAGGCCATACAGTAACATGACATAAAGGTCAGCGTTAGTACGGTAATTACTTACACCTCTTATGAGAATTCAAGTGCTACATCTCTCTTTATACTCTAGTAAAATTGCTATTATATACTCTTTCCCCTTTAATTGCTAGAGAAATGGCTGGTGCTTTATGGGAATGGTAGAAGAGGAACTGTAGGAGACAGTGGAGGATTAAAGACATTCAACTAGTGTCTGTCTTTGACTAGTCATGGAAATAGCTGACAATTGCTGCTGATTCAAGATCCAGCCTTCCCTGTAGCAGCCAATTTAAATGAAAAATATCACTGTAGCACCCAAGTTAATGGCTTTTGAGTGTAGAAAGACCTCAAGTTAGGAGGGTCTGAAACATAACTCAAGGTAACCTACCAGTAAAGAGAAATCCATACTACCAAACAAAATTACTATCATTTCATATCTCCAAAGGTACTTCCAATACTTGCAGTACTCTTATTAATTGGTTTTGTTCTTGGTGCATCTACTGCATGGTTTTTATTGACTTCTCATGAAAAATGTTCAGTTGAGGCAGATGGTTTTTCTCAGAACTCAGGGACGATGGACCTACAGCAGCACGTTGAATCTTGATATCTTCAACATGGTGGAAAAGAACAAACTGACAAAAATAAGTCCCATCCATCTCCATTCCCTATAATTCTGTATGCTACCAAACAAGAGCAGTTGTTGACTTTTGCTAAGACGAATATTGAATCTTAATGAGTAACGTCTAAGTGAGATAAAATGGAGTTAAATATTTACCTTTGGGGCAATAAATTCCACTCACAGTTTGGCAGCCATGTCTGTAATGAAGAATACTTTTGAAACAAAAAAAGCACTGCGCTCTTTTTTCTAGATGCAATAAGATTTGACTGGAGCTTTAACAGCTTCAGGAGGAGAACCTTTAAGTTCAAAGAACAGATAAGCATGTAAGGATGTACTGTGAATCCAAGCTGGTTTAGAGCCAGTCCACCCTGTGCGAGGTTTTTATAGAGTAGTGTGTAAGCATCCACGTGCCAAGGCAATACATATTAAAGAGAAAACTGGTGATGCCAGCAAGTCCTTTCCTCCATTCATCTGTCTCCTATTCCAGTTAAAGTACATAGCAACAAGGTGCTCATCCTTGACCTGAGCTCTCCACAGCTGAGATTAGGTTTTGTAAATTTATTATGACAATAATAAACACAGCCTTTGGCTGTAAGTTTAATAACAATGGACATTATTTGAAAAGTTGTTTATACTTCTCAAGTTCCTACCTAAAACATAGCCAGTTTTCAGTGTGCCCCTGTGCTCCTCAGTACTCAAGCCTCTTGAATAGTCAAGTGAAATAACTGCCATAGAAAGAAAACTTTCAATATAAGAAAACATTAAATATGTCCTTCTAGAAGGTCAAGGAATATGCTTCAACCCTCTGCTCACTTTTGTATTTCAAGGTTGCTTTGCATACTTCACAGCAGTTTGCTTTGCAAAGGTCTGGCTATTACGTCAAGGACTGGTCCAGTCAAAATAACTCAGCAATAACATGTATTGTTAACTTGATCTGTTCTTCTCTTTACAAATTGCTTGAAAGTCTCCATAAATGCACTTGCTGTTCACAACTGCCACCGAAAAATCTTTTAAAGAGTTTTCAGGTTCTTAACAGTGTTTATCTAGCCACTCTTCAGCTTGGTGGCTCATTGGCCTGTATTGTTATTTTTATGGGCTTATGTGGATGTACAGCTATTTTTGCCCAAGGATGCTGAGAGGACAGCTCATGTATTTAAACCAGGCAACCAGTTACATTTCTGCCCCTCGGCTTCCTGAAGCTAAGGAGGGAGAGGCTAATAGGATACAAATACGCTTTGGGCATAGGATAGGGACTATTTTTACTTGCAGCCTGCCATATTTTTAACAGATTTTAAACATGGAAACACTGATCCACTTTTGATTTGACAAGCAAGGTGGCTTGGAAATGAGTTAAAACTGTCACTATTATCCTTTGTTTCTTTCTTACCTCTGTCTTTTGTTTAAATAGAAGTGGCAGAGCTAAGGGGCTTAGTGTGCATCCATTAAAAATGTTAAACAAAACATTTTGTGTGTGTCCTCTCCATAGTAGAAAATAAGAGTTTAAAAATAAAAGCAACATAACAGAAGCAGAAGCTGATTAGTCCATCTTTAATTCTCTAAAATAAAACTAATTTTCTACACCTTTCTATATAATGTGGAAGGTTCTGAATGTTTTTGTGTGACATTATTTCTTGCAAAACATTACAATTTTATAGTTTATTTTAAATTTGGTTGGTTTGTTTTGTTTTGTTTTTTCCTCCAGAAATGCAGACATTGCAGATTAAAAGAGAAATCTTTTCATATAATAAGGTTTATTCAGCACACATCGTTTCTTCCTGCTGTCAGCTGGAATTAAATTGACTGCCACAGGAAAGCATCAAGAGGAAAATGTGCTCTATATGGACTTCTAAATTTGGAAAATCTGCATCCTTCCTTGAGTACAGATGCTCAGAGTCTTAACAATTCAGAGAGGAAGGTATCATGACAACTCCGCATGCTCTCCTGAAACAGCCTGTTCTCTCATCCTTTTCACACACACAAGGGAGACTCTAATCTACTGCTTATCCGCTTACTCTTGTTTGTCTCTCATTCCATCTTCTCTGGACTCTCAAGAACATATTAGCCATTTAATAAATGGGGATCGGTGGACTTCATACGAAAAGGCAGCAATAGTGGATTAGTAACAGTATTCATTCTTTGGATGGAATCAACAGTGCAAGATCCTGCACTACTACATGCTGGGTACGTGAGGGGCAATGTCCACTTCTGCACATCTGCTTCAAGATACAGTGCTTTCGGACATCTTCAACCTGCCTGAAGCTGTATTCTCATCCTCTCCCCTTCTGCTGTGCAGAAGAGTGGTTATCCACTATAATCTAAAACTTGTATGTGAAATAACTCAGAAGTTCTGCACTGAGTGGTGGTTGCTGCTGCCGCAGGCTCTGTCCAGGTCATTGACACCACCGACACGCGATAAGTGCCAACATTGTCAAATGCTTTATCTATAATCATGTTGTTCTTACATATGGCATGCAAGCCTTTACAGTGATACCCCAGCTGGTGCAGAAAAAGCCTTGAAACTGTGCAAGCACTGTTCAGCAATACACAAAACACGGGTGTTTTATCAACACTTTTAGCCACAAATCCAAAACACAGCACCATACAGGCTGTTATGGAGAAAGTTAACTCGATCCCAGCCACTCCCAGTGCACTCAAGCTGCCTGACTTTTGTAATGGCTGCTCAGATCCACAATTTCTGTGCTTAGAGGAAGGCCAGGATCACTTCTTCTACTATAGCAAAGTATATATATTAAAAACCTTTTCAATAAATCAAAAACACTGCTATAGTTCCATTCCAAAGCTAAAGAATAAGTAGAGTTAATTTTCTCTAGGGACATAAAAATACTAGTAGTTTGCAAGCAGAGGCTTCCCCAGTGTGTCTTCCAAAGTAGGAGTGTGAACGATAAAGTGAGCAATCATTGCAACTGGATGAATTAATGTAGATTAGTTTCCCGCAGTTATTCAGAAAAAGGAATAAAGGAAGACAAGATGCCGTCCAACACTGGGAGACCACCCAGGGGGAATTTTTGCAGAAACAGATTTCTACAAACACAGGGCCTCCCACCCACTTTCAGCCTCCCACACCCTTTAGCCTCTATTTATGGCTTTCAACCCCTTTTGGCCTCTAGTTTATTCCTGCCTCCCACCCTTTTGGGGACTCCAACCCACTTTCAGCCTCTACTTTTTTTCTGCCTCTGACCCGCTTTCATCCCCCACCCCCTTTCGGCCTCTATTTTGTTTTGGGAGTCCAACGACCTTCTGGCCTACCACCCCCTTTCCTCTGTACTTTATTTCCAGCCTCACACAAACTTTTATCCTCACACCCCTTTTGACCGCTACTTTTTTCCTGGCCTCCCCCTCCTCTCAGCCTCTACTTTATTTTGGGCCTCCTTTCGGCCTCCACTTTATTTAAGACCTCCCATCCCTTTTGACCTCTACTTTTTTTCTGACCTCCCACCTCCTTTCAGCCTCCCAAAACTTTTCGGCCTCTACTTTATTACCAGGCTCCAACTCCATTTTGACCTACCACCCACTTTAAACTTTACTTTAATTCTAGGCCTCCCACCCCCTTTCAGCCTCCCACCCGCTTTAGACTAATTTATTTCCGGTCTCCCATGACCTTTCAGCGTCCCACCTTCTTTCGGTCACAGGCTGAAAGGTGGTGGGAGAATGGAAACAAAGTAAAGGCTAAGAGGCGTGGGAGGCCGAAAGTACGCGGGATTCCAGAAATTTTTCATTTAAGTAAGATTAGCTTTAAAAACCCATTTAGTCCCTAGATGCTCTTCTGAATATGGAAAACCACATCAGTGGTCAGCACTAACCAAACAGTGTGTTACTGGTGCCTTTCTCATGGCAATAACAGCCTGAAACGTCTCGATCAACACAAACTTACTAATAGTCTGTTCCAGATACAAATCAGCAGCCTGGCAATAGCAGGAACTAGCATCTTTCTCTTCCACTGAAAGGCCCCTATCTGCACTCATTTCTATTGCTGTGTATTGGTCATTGTCTGTGATTTTTAGCAGTGGGAAAAGTGAGTGTTAGCACAGGTCTGTGCTGACCACTCGGTTGCAAATGTTTTGTCATAACATTTATTGCTTCAATATGCTGACTCTCAAAGATACTGAAATTTCTGCAATAGCTTCAAGAAATCTTGAAAATAACGTTCCTCCCTCTTAGATCAGTACGGCAATAAATAAAAAAATGATTGATAGAAATAACACAAGGCTTATTTTAATTTCATGTTCGATACAGCAGGGTATTTCTGATTTTAAAAAGTCTTTTTATACCGCTATTTTTAAAAAGCCCCAGGTAAAAAATAGTTACTTAAAAAAAGAAGAGAAAAAAAACTGAAAACAAAACAAAACAAAAACCAGCACATAAACATACACAAGATTAACGTTATGATCAAGTTTCTATGACTACAGAGTTTGTGATGATTTCTGCAGTTTTCTCAACATGATGTTGTCCCTTGCAACTAATTGTAACTTATGAAGCCATATTTCTATTTAAATAGACTGCAGGTGAATAAACACAAGAGCTTCTTCATTTCAGTCATTAAACATAATTCATCTGATGCTTTTATGAACCTGTTTCTGCCAGTACAAGATACTAACAATTTAAAAGTGGGACACAGACCTTTTTTCCTTTTGAGGACTAATCTATATAGCCAAGGGCAATTGCAGTCCACTTTTAAAAATGGTTTGTGCTCTCAACATTGATGAAAAAGCCATATAGCAGATATAAATTGGATTTCTCATTTCACTGCTCTCTCAGAAGAATCAGAAATCAATTTGTCTCACTAGGCCAAATTCTACTGTTTTGAATTAAGAATTTGTGTTTATCTCAACAGGAATGCTATGTGCTAAAGCCTGTAAAATTTAGCCTTATTTATTATCTATTATTCTCTCTCTCATCCCCAGTACTGTGAATCCTAAACTTCTTGTTAGTGTTAACTTGTTGAGGAATTGCTACATCAATATGTAATATATAAATCTGGAACAGTTTTGATGGAGGAAATCTGAAAGACTGATTTTATACCACTGGAGTCAAAGGAAACTTTGTTATTAAAAGCAACAAGTGCAAGAGCAAGGCAAAAGCCTCCTCTGAGACACACCAGCCTTTGAGAAACACTTCAGATAGGAGGCCAGAGACATGCTCTCTCCCTTAAAGATGTCTGAATGAGTAGCATTTACTAAGAATGTTTGACTGAGTTGTAAGTATTTGATCATTGCCCCAGCCTTTATCAAAGTTATATTACTTAAGAGAAAGAACTTTTCTTCTAATTTACAGTTGTTCCCATTCACAAGCAGGAGAACTTAGTGGACTGACGTTTACAATAGCCCTGCAAAATTGCTGTATGCAATGTCACAGCGCTCACTCTCTAGAAACAAAACATGAGCAGAAAAGACAGGAGCTGGCAATGAGTGTAATGGAGAACACCCCCTCCCTCCCTGCTTTGTCCACTCCTCGCCAACAGGAGGGACCTCATGTGCCGTCTACTGCTACTTCTCTTCAAATAATCTCCTTAAAGATTCTGACCGATTTCGCACTGCTCTGTAGACAGGAGGCATTAACTCTCACAAGAGCCCCATCAGACCATGTTGACATGACTGGAAAGACTCCTCTGGACTCCACCTCGCACCTTCTAAATTAAAATGTCCATGAGTCAGAAGCACAATAAAAGTCATCAGCACTTTTCTAAAAGCAGCTGTTTTACTCTTCCCTAATTTGTTTGGCATTTTGAGGGATTTAGCAGGTCTCTCAGCTATGCAATTAGCTTGTCAGGTATTTGGGGGCATGGTGGCTGTTTTTCTTCAAAATCTGCATAGTGCTTATCACAACAGTGGCCTGACACACAGATAGGCAAGACTGGGTAGAGAAGGGGCACAGCACCCCCGAGGAATAGCGCTGTCTTTACAAATGTGCAAATTCTAGGTGGAATATCAGCCTGTCACTTTTTTTGTACTCTGCTGAATTCATAGTGAAAGGAGAAATGTATCCTTAATTTAGACTTGACATTACAGGTAAATATTTATGTCCTTTGATGGAGCACAGATGAAATCTGTTTGAAAATCTTTCATGGGAGGCTACAGTCTAGACAAGAAGATGGCATGGGTGCGGTAACGCGACACCAAGGAATTCAGCAACTCAGTCAATAGCACTTGGAAATGACAAAGCACCCTGTAAATGCCTTGATATGAAGAAAGTGTCCCTTTTTTACTGGAAAAATAGAATGTAATATGCAGTTGGTATTTTGTGTTGATGCTAACGTATGTCATATTTTTATTTAATCTAAACATTTATTATTGCCAGAATTCATCATATAAATTTCTGTTATTTGCCTTAGTAAACTAAACAGAACCAAGATGTAGAAATAAATACACATCTCATTTTCTGTGGAGTGCAGCAGTGAATTAAAGAAAGATTGGTTATAACAAACACTAAGCTTGATGCAAAAGGACAAGGAAATTTTAAACTCTTCTAGCCCACCTTTCTTCTAGCCTGATTTATATATATATGGCAACAACATTCTTCTGTTGCCTTTAGATTTCTGCTTTCAGTGTAAGATCTCTTTCTATGCTGTGTCTTTCTTACCTCTTGGTCTTGATGACATGGAAAAAAAGTAATGAATACTAGCAATTTTGATAGGGATATTAAGTTACAAGCCTCAGCCTTAAGCCAATCTCTAATGATTAAAGACAAATGACGTAACGGGGAAAAGTTATATCTTTTAGCTGCAGAAAACAAATTTTCTTCTGAAAGTCACTATGAATTTCTTTTTTCTGGGAGTGACCAAGTAGGACTCTCTGCTTTTATCAATTATAGCCGTGCGTTCTTTTGATGTTCCTTACCAACTGGCAGATGGTAGAGATTGAGAGAGAGAGACAGAAAGAAAGGCAGGCAAAGAAAGACAAAGAAAAAGATTATGCCAATTTCATAAGTTTAAAAAAATTTTTTTTAGGAAGCTTCACATTACAGGTAGGGAAATGGAAGTAGAGCACAGAATAGGGAAATGGAACCAGAGCACAGAGTTACATGCAAATATAAGTTTCTACCCTGTAATTGCTGGTAAGAACTCAAATGTTCTGCAATCAGAGTCAGAGCCTCAGCAGTAAATGGAATGATTCACCTGTAAACCGCAGGTGTTTGCACTAGCATGAACACTGTCATAATTTATGTGAGTCAAAATTCAGGGCTATAAACTTATTCTGCAACTTGGCTTTCATCCAATCCAGTTATTTCATACTTAGTACAAAAAAAAAATCTAATTTTAAATTAATCTTATAACATTTGGGTTATAAAAATGATTAGCCCACATTTTTTATCAGGTCAGAAACATTTTTCAGAGAATTGCCTCCTGTCTTCTACTGTTCCATTCTGCAAGTGAGCTGAGTGTTGCCAGGGAAGAAGCATTTGAAATTAATTTACAAAAGATGACTGGGATAGGCAAAAGGTTTAACAGCACCATGAGAGCAAATTTAGTGAGCCTTCCAGTCAGCTTTTACTCAGCAACATCCTAGTCTCTGTCTGGTTCCACTAAAATCCACTAGGATTACCCACAGGGTCAGTGTATTACAAATTTAATACTCCTTTTTGTTTATGGCATAGCTATTACATGTTTTGCCTGTACCATGAATAAGGCAGGAAATAATTCAAAAACTAAACCTAAATGATTCCAACGTTAAAAAAGCAAAATGTTGTTTTGTTAAATTTTTTAAATTATCCTCCTTTCTGTAATAATATAATGAGAAAGGGTTTCTAGAAGTGATAAGAGAGCTTTGGAAGATTTAAAGGTTCTTAGTAGACAAGTAAAATTGCACAGAACAATCACCCAGTAGTGTAATTATTTCAAAAATACCATTAAAAGACACCACTGAACACTTTCACAGTGCCCAAGGAGACTCAGTTACGTGCTTTTGGAACTGTTGGGTCAAAAGGGTATTGTTATCCTCAGCAATTACTAGAGGAAATCATTTAATCCCCTTAATAAATTTCTTAATGGTCTAAAACACTCTGTCAATGGAGTTATCTTGTGTCAAAGTGATTAAAGTCAATTTTTTCACTGTTATTTACCACAGTAAACTAAAAGTTAAGAATCAGGAAAATATCCTCATATAAGAAGCTAATTTCAAGGAAATTAAAGAATTAGCCAAAATTATTAAGCATATTATGGTCTAAAACAAGCTTGGAAACTCAGAAAAATCTCATATGCAAAATCCCTACTGCCATCACAAAGGCATGAAGCACTTTCTTTTATTAATAATGAATTTGAATGTTTTGGAGAACATTCCTGAAATCTACATACATTCACTTTAAGCTCTTTGAAGAAGGTTATCTTACTCTTTAACGTTCATAGGAGTAAAGAATTGAAGGCCCATGCCTCATCAAAAAACAATTGAAACTAAATAATAAAACATTCCCCGTGCCTGCACAGATTTTCTTTCTCCTTTAGATTGTTAAATATTATTCTTGTTCATTTTAGTCGCTCAAAGCGTTAGGGATTTTGACCTTTCTTGGAAATGGTGTTGTTGATTTCAATGAGAGCTTATGTTACCAATATTTCAGCGATAGCTTATGTTACCAATATTTCAGCAGAATCTACAAAATCTCACTCATGATCAGAACCTACATTTTGTTGAGTAAATCAAATGAATAGCTAACTCATAAATATGCACCAAGTGATTTATTCGAATGAGTTTCAGGCAATGAGATCGTAATGAACCATTCCCTTCCTTGACTTGCTACTCATTGAGCGCAACAGATAACCTGAACAGATCAGATTTTGAATCACTGAAACTCTAATAAAAAAATGAAATCATAAAATAAAACCAACTTCCAGGTCCAGATATAAAACTACAAATGTGACAGTTAGTAGTATACAGCAAATAGTACAGCCAGTGACTATTACACATTAAAACTTCTACAGAGCATGGTGGATAATTTATTTATGCATTTATTTATGCAGTTTCTTGTCTAGAAGCTCTGTATCAGGCCCTTTGGGGAGAAACTTATTTAGGACATTTCAATTAAACCATCTGTCTTACTCCTATCATGCAGAAACTTTGAGAAATGATAGGGGTTTCTTTTCTTTTTCTCTTTTTTCTTTTTTTAAGGAGACCTTTTAGTACCACCCTTCTGACAACCTCCCAGCACACTCAGTCTGGCCTGCTGTGGAGGCGAGCAGTGGGAAGACACCTTTGCAGGCAGGAAGGGAAGAGGCTGAGCCAAAGGTACGTCCCTGCCAGGGTAACCATGGCTTCAGGCTGCTCCCTGAACACAACAAACACCCAATACACTGTCTCACTGTGTGCTTGGGGAGGTGGCATGAGGTTGTACCTGCGGGGCTAAAATGGTGTGAGAATAAGAGACAAACTACGTTCTGAAAGGACAGGAAAAACTGAAAAAATCCTCATCCTCTAGGTTTTCTGTCTTTTAGTTGTGCCAGAGTTACCATACAATCAGCTTTCCACATGACAATTCACAGTTTTCGCTTTAGTCCTGTCCTTAACTTTGCCACGGACAAGATACACCAAAAAGAAAACTGAATCTCCATTTATTTCAACTCTCAGGCAGGTGGGATTGAGTTCAAATAGAATGAGCAATGTTCCTGTCTCCAGCGCGAAATTTAAAGATTTATATGACATATGCCTGCCACCTTGTCCTCCAGTCTTCCACACACATAGGATTTTTAAAATAGCATCAGGTGAATATCTCTTGCAAACATAAAGCCTATTAAATAGATACATCAACACCAGTTCACTTCCATGAACAGCATCCCCTAGTGGAACCTGCTGTCATACTCTGAGTGGGTCTTAACAAAAACCCTTCATGAGTTCCAGTAGAAATACACATCCATCTCACCTAAAACCAGCCAGTGATCACTCCATCCGGTTTTTCAAACACAACTATTTTTATGCAGGAAAAATTTATATCACGAGGAACTTGAGCAAGACTGTACTGACTTGTACATCTTCAGAGAACACTGATTATATTCCAAACATCTCCTGTGCTGAATGAACTGCTAAGTATAAAGAAAATGTTCTCCATTTGCTGAAACAAGAAAGGAACTATGCTGTGGCACAAGCTTTTCAGAATTGATTTACAATTTACAGGTATCAGATGGGTAGACAGATAGCTATAGACATAGTAAAAAAAAATGCTTAAAATTGTAATTTAATTGTAAGAAAAGTCCTTATATGAAAAGAAGCAGAGGCACAAGCTCTGAAGATTTTTTTCCTTACCCTGGTGGTTCTATCTCTTTTAACTTTATCATTTTTACCTTCAGAGAAAGCTGGCATCAAAATCTCTGAATAAGGAATATATTAGCTCAATACATTTGTCCTGCCACCAATGCCAATTAGCATTTCTTTGTTATTTCCTACTCTTTATAGTCTTCTTTTACTGTCATTGCAAATAATGGCCATCATAACTGAATGAATTCTCAGACTTTTAAGTCCCAGATGAAATGGGGGAAAAAAAAGTGTAACTAAATATAAACCACACAGAATTAAGTGGATGGGGGTGCGCGGCTTCTGAAAACATGCAAAGTTTTATTGCTGATTTAGTTTTAGCTCTTCCTTCAATAACTACATGTAAGAAAGAAATCAGCTGATCTGACATTCAAATGCAAGAAAAATTTCTGAGGTCTGAAGTTCTATTGCCTAAGTAAGCAAGATTAGACCAAGATAATTAAATGTGCGTTTTGCCACAACTACTGTAAGTAATGACAGTATTTTGAAATTACCATTTGCACTGGTCCCTGATGTTGCAACATTGCTTCTCAATAGGTAAGAAAGTAATTCTCCCACCTCCCTTTTACTTACCTATTTCTGTTCACCTAATGTAAAAAAAAAAAAACCAACAAAACACAATCCTAATGACAAAATACTCTCTAGCCTTTTTGCTGAAAATATTCTAAAATGTCAACATGAGCCCACTAAAATTGTACAAAGCAAAAGACATTTTAGTAATTTTCTTCATGGCTTGAAAATCAAAGTATTTGAGAAAAGACTGTTATTTCCTATGGAAACAGAAAAGGTTTCAAACCATTTAGAATAAGAAAATGCTCAAAGCAGAGGTTTAATTTTAGCCACTCACATAATCATGGTAAAAAGATACAATACTCTCTAAAAAAAATATTTGTAGGAAGATTCTTCCCTTAGATACCACTAAAATAAACTGTATCTTCCTTCCTTCGCATTGTCTGTCCTTCCAAAGTATCAAGTAAAGCATCGCCAAACTTTTCCTATGAGGATATGAGGTTCAGTATCTATCTTCTGTTAAGTCTTTTGGAACCAACAGTCTACTGAGGAAAACTTCATCACACTGAGACAAGAGCCATAAACTGCTGCACATGTTTATAGACATTTCACGCCCAGAAGCTTTGTCACAAGTGACATTGGGATAATTGGAGCTATTTGTCAGCATACCCTAAATAAACTGGTTTGTTACATTTTAAAGACTCTAATATCACACAGCCTATGCTTAATGAAATAAATCAGAAGATAATGCTGAAGGTACTAAGAACATTATTGGAAAATCTAGACTTTTCCAGCAGAATTAGAAAAGTGCTTATGTGAAAAATATTTATAACCTGGTACTCAACTTCTGTTGTCAGCTATACCCAGGGCTGCACTGAGATCAGAGCTTCTCCCAGCTCTGCAGCCAGCAGATCAAAGCAGCCCCTGGTGTCAGGTTGTGCAGCCAGAGAGCTGTCAGCATCGACTGCACAGCAGCCAAAGACACTCAGCCTATTTCCACTGATGTTGAATCAAGTGGTCCCCAGTTATCCACCTCTTCAGTTCCAATACATGAGGAGCCACTTAGCTAAAGGTGTAATTTATAATACAGCCAGCAGTGAAACAGTAGCTACAACATTAAAGGTCACTGACATTTGTACCTATTGAAATAAATGAGATGGACCCTGCAAACATGTAGTGAAGAGGCACTTACTGTCACACTGAACAGTTGATTAGTTGGCTGGATTGAGTGAAAAAGCCTTCTGTCCCTGAGCTCCAAGTGATTGCTGCCCACCCTGCTCCAGCAGGTTAAAATCCAGTAGAAACCATTAAACTAGATACACTTGAGACTTTTTTTTTAATCTTAGAAAAATGACAGATCGAAGTTTTTTATTTTAATATAAGAGGAGGAGACAAGCTGGAGCAGTGGGCTGCCATCCCCCATCACTGTGGGAGCTCCCTGTCTGGGAAAAGCAGTTGTGATTCTGCTCACAGGTCTCTGGACCAAACTTGTTAGTTGTGTTGCACTCTTCTTAGTGAACATCAGACACATGGGAACCCCCAAATCCACAAACAAGAAAGGGAAATAACAAGTTAAGGAAAGAGGCAGGCTCACACCAAATGACTCTGTGATTATGCAGATAAGCTGCATTTATTTTCCCTTCGTACTTTACAGTTCAGATATAGAGAGCTGTTACTGAGCAGGGCTCTTGTCAAAGCATTCTCCCTAGCTCTATTTCCATCTTCTGTATCTATTTTCAGTGTGCATTAAAATAACTTGAGTTCATTTGCAGCATCAGCTCTGATCTCTAACTGCTGTTATTTTCATATCTAAAAATAATTCAAGTTTATTTATGGCATGGTTTTGACTACCAAACTGCTGATGTCAACCAACATCATAGAAAGAGAATCAATGACCAGGCTTAGATTATTTTCAACCACAGACAAGAAAGTTTGACAAGACTGATGATAAATCAGGATGACTCTGCAAGAAAGCCTCTGGAATGTGCTGGCATTTTAATTTTATTAAGAAATAATAAACAGCCTCTGGAAATAATATGTTTCCACATGACAGTTGTGCTATAGCAAGTGTGTGTATGCCAATGATAAGAGTTATTTTCACACCAACTTGCTTTGGATATAAAGCATTCAGACCTTGCACTTACACAGTTGAAATGGCATGGACAGAGAAAGCTATGTTGCCATCCCAGACTAGGCAAAGACTAGGTTTGTCCTATGTCTTCATCTGTTGTGTAGCCATCAAAAACTGTAAGAATTTAATTTTTTTTTTAGGATACAAAATTATCTTAAGAATTCAGTGGCTGCATTTGGAAATGGCTTCTGGAAATAAGTAGTAGTATCATTTTGTGTGGAAAGTACTTTTCATTCCACTTTTTAAATCTTTATTATTTTCATTTTTAATAGCTTCATTTTAATGCAGAACTTTTGTCTTTCTGTGTCATAGCTGAAACCGTAGACCGTTTCTCCAATTAAATTAGTGAATTGTGGCTGATTCATCCCTGACTCATTTTGCTAAAGCTCTTAAATATATCCGGAGAATCAGGCCTCACTTCAAGCAATTTGTTTTCTTTTTTCATGTACGTAGAAATCCCTTTACTACTGGCATTGCACAAATTAGGCTGAAAATAAAACACAATAAAATTCAGCCACTCAGTTCATTTTGAGAGTCTGAGTAAAGCCGAATGTTGGAATTATCCAAGTGTGTAAGAATAAAGCCAAGGTGTTTGTACTGGAGGCCCTATAACAGTGAATTCCATTTGTGCAGTACCTTCAAGATCCATTACACTCTTCTGAAGCTTCTAAATTGTCTCTAACATTAAAAGAAAAAAATCAGAAAGTCTCAGCATTTACCTTCGACACAGATTTTTTTCTAAAGAGTTAAATTTTGAGCTAGTTTGAAAATACTGCCATTTTCTTTTTTTTAAATGAGAAATGCTGAAGGCATGATCTGAATCAGAGTCACAATATCTCCAGACAAGACAGCAAACCGAATCCTCCATCATATGAATATATTCACAGCTGTAGAATTGCTGTTCAGTTCCTCTGTGTCACCCTCTTGAAACAGTCTGACTGGAAAAGCGAGCAAGCTCCTTCATAGCTGATATTTACAATTTTGTATTTAAGATAATGCCATAAAAAGTTTATGCAAAAGTTTGTGTTAGTTCTGCAAAGTAGAGTCTGTCTCTAGCATCAGATTTTTAAATATTAATGGAAAACTTTTCCATCAAAGGAACCCCAAATTTCTCCTAGTAAAACAAGTTCTAATATTTTAGGTATTTCATCTGAGGATGTTTGCACAAGGACTCACAAAAGGATACTGAATACTGTTGAATTTATGGGATTTTTTTTCTTGCTATTAAGAATTCCCCATTTCTTCATTTCTACACATTGATGGCTGATCCTTTGCTACCAAAACAACCTTAAATACATGTATATCAGTAAGCTGAAGAAGAGTAAATGCATATTGAGGGTGAGGTAACATAACAGTTCACCAACCTAACACACAAGAAATGTTCATATCAGTGAGAAATCCTTTAATAACACTGAACAAGTTTAATCATTAAGCAGGAATGAAAGAGTACAGTAATGCTTACCTACAATTTGAAATGGATTTGCTAACTTTAACCCAATGCTCTCAAACAGTGTAGAGTAACAGAAAGGGGATCCACAGATTTGTTATTCATCAAGTTTTTTTATAAACCTGAATATTTTATGACTAAAATCTGCTATTAACTCATTTTTCAATTCACTAATTCTGAAGGAGAGGAGCAATTTACATGAAAATACTTGTTTTAATGTGCTTTTTATGAAACGCTTATCAAGGTCAAGCACTATAATTTAAAGAGTGAAATATGTTATTTCAATATAATACATTTGATTTTATGCTGTTCAGAAGCATTATTTTTAAAATTCTCGTACAAATGTGCATTAGTGGCACTGAATTTTCAATTACTTTGTTTTCTTTTTTCTTGTTAAGACACCAATAACCTCTGGAAATTCTCTCTGGCCACTTCTACCCAGCATGTATGAGATTGCTGTCATTCCTTGGTATATGCTGCTCACAGAAGCCAAAGCCCTTCAGCAACATCAGCTGCTCCTCCGGAAACAGGCGCCTTGTGCTTTACAGGCGTCTTTGCAACTGCAGAGCAAGTTGCAGTGGTAAGGGCAGAGCTGCCAGGCAAAGCAACCTAGCTGCTTTGTTGCACCATTGCATCGGTGCAATGGCTCACTGCTCTCTGCTCTGCTGGCAAAGGTTTTCCAGCATGGGCACTTTTAAAAGACATATAAACAAAGAGAAGTAAAAACAAGAGCACTTTTGGGTGGAATGTCCCCACAGCTCCTTATCACGTAATTTCATACCACTCATTTGTATCATGCATATTCTGGAAGCTTGTAACAGGGCATGCTCCTGGAGAGCTAGACAGAAGCGACATTCAGCCCTAAACTTCTGACCTGCACAAAAAAATGCAGGCCACCTGCAATCGCTCTCTCTTCCTGGGTGACAGAACCCTACCTCAACTCTTTGGGTCTATTTGACCTGAAGCAGAAGCCATCTAGAGAGAAAATAGCAACAAAGAATACTGATGTAACATTTTTTCCTTATGGTTGAAGCAGTTTTACTTTTTTCCCCTAATCCAAGCCCTACCTGAGACGGTACCTCTAGTAGGAGACACAGCTATCCAAACATGCCAACAAGGACCTGATTCCAGTTAAGACCAACACCACACCCCCCTCCTCAGAGAGAAAGTCTAAAACACTGCCATTGCTTTTTGCGTTATATGACCCCAACTGTAACTCTCTTGCTTTAGAAAGGAAGTAAGAAACCTGCACAGAGAAGCCTCCTAGCATGTAGTGTTAACAGAATTCTCCACACCTGTCTGTAATCCCTCATGTGCTTTACGTGTGTGGAAGGGATACATCCTGGAGAAAGGGTGAGGCTTCTCTCCCAGGTCAGGCTGGAAACAGGGGTCACAGAAAGAAAAATCAAAAGGAGAGGGGTCACAGCTGAAAAGCAATAGGAACAGCAAACTCTGTATCTGACATTTAAACCATGAGACCAAGTTAGCTCAGGCAGCCACTGAATAACATTTGATTACATTTGTACCTAGCTCATGCACACACAGGGACAAAGCTGATGTATAAATTCTTAGTATGTTTGCATTAACAAAGTTTTTATGATTAGTTGAACTGGGCCAGAGCACAGTACTGTGCGTGACAGAATTTTTTGTCCAGTTGTAGCCACAAGCGGGTGCTTAACCCAGAGTACGGGAACTGAGTGTAAATCACATTTCTCTTAATACTCTTCCCAGCTTCAAGTATTTTAGCTGAGGGATACTCTGCACTCGCTGCAGTCACTATGTATTTGACAACCCTCAGTGGTTACGTTTTCTGTGAAGTTATTTTGGGGGGAGGAGTTAACAGCTTATTATCTACCCTTTTTTGCATGAAGACTCAGCCCTTTCTAGTTTTTCTGAGGCTGGTTGCTACCAGTTTCATGTCATGCTCCCTAGTTTTTCTATTAGAAGAGAGAGATGACAGTTTATCCTTTTGCAATGTCTTCAGGCCGGTCGTGCCTTATTTAGTTGTTCCTTGTACAGAAGCCATTTTATAAATTTGATTAATCATTTTCCATTTTCTCTGGACTTTCTCCAGTTCTAATATGTCTTTTTTAGATGAGCAGACAGTGTTCAAGACACAGACAAACCTTGGCTTCATACAGTGGGGAAAAAGAGGTTCTCTATTTGAGTCTCAGGATCCTCAACATTTGGTTTCATTTTGAACACTGCTGAGCAATGGGACGCTTTTACTGAATTATCACAGCCTGAAGATCTCATTGCTGAGGATTCTACCACAGGGAACTTCTGGTTTGTTACACAATGAAAACAGAGGATTCATTTAGCTTCTCTGCAGTGATTTTATCTTCTCTGAGTACTGCCTTTCTGCCACGATCATCTGTTGGCCCTACAGACTTTCTGACAGGCTTCCTGTGCCTGATGTGCTCGAAGGTTTATTCTTATTCTGGATTCTTTTTGTTTGTGTTTTCTCCAAATTTTTTTTTTTTTTTGACCTGCATTTTTGGGTTGAGGTGAGGTAATAAAACAGTGGCACTATGGGACGGCATTCCTCTAGCACTGAATATCCTCAGGCCTGCATGCACCATGAAACCCTTACTCCTTTGCAATGTCACATTTAAGGCTTGAGTAAAATGTATCTCTGGGTGCATTTACATTATATAGTCAGGCACCTACTAGAGAGCCTTACTGTTTTGAAACATGTACATTTGTGTATGAAGGCTCCTTTTCTTTTTTTTCTTTTTTTTTTTTTAATTCTTTTTTTCCATGGTTTATAGTAGATATAGTATATATCTAGTATATATAGTAGATATACTTCTTTAGTAGTAGATCTAAAACCAGATATATTTCTTT
The DNA here is from genome assembly GCA_013389945.1 of Fregata magnificens. Classification (NCBI taxonomy): domain Eukaryota; kingdom Metazoa; phylum Chordata; class Aves; order Suliformes; family Fregatidae; genus Fregata; species Fregata magnificens. The sequence continues at coordinate 129,083 of WAAD01021892.1, read as the reverse complement.
TTTATGCAGCATTTGTATTTTCAGTGCATTGTTCTAAATTCACATGTTGTACGCCATGAATGCTACTATCAGTGAGGATCTTCCACAAGCAGCTGCCTGCCGTTTCTGGTTTCTGCAGTCTCTTCTTGTCCCCAGCTCACTGCTTGCTCAGCGCAAGGAACGCAAATACAAGGAGTCAAGGGGAGATTAGGAGCTCATTAGGCTGGTCCCCTGCTCCTGTCCTGAGGCTGTAGCAGGGTTTTGCTGCCTCTTCCCAAGCTGCTGCCCTGACTTGCTGTGTAGCCTACCCCAGCTATATTCCACATCTTCCTTCCCAGCCCTCTCCCACTCATCATTCAGCCTCTCTTTTGTTAAAAAAACCCCTGCAGTTAATGTTTTCCTGCACTGAATGCTTTACAAAAAGGAGTCATTTTTTTCATGTTTAATGCATGCATTTAATTGCCTACCATACTAAAACACAGTCCTGCAAATGCACAGGAGAGATCCTGTCAGAGTAATGAATAACTGTCCTCCAGCTCAACAAATGATTGATTGATCCTTTATTTATTTCCTGGCTTCCTCCTTAGTGGACTTTCTGCAATAAAAAAATCAGATTTTTTTCTAAATAGTCACTAAATGCTGTATGCACAAATGTTCTTCAGCATCTCGCTTCAACCCCCTGCTGCTACTTGGAAAGCTGTGCTGTGCCTGTGGCAGAAACATTACACGCAATACATTAATCATCAGGGAAGATGGTGCCAAGTAACTAGGTAATAGCTTTACTAATATTTGTGCCTTTAAAGACTGGGAAACAACAACTGAACTTTAACAATCTTGTTAAAATATAGTTTTCCTAAGAGAGTTCACTATTCCAATGTATGACAGCACATCGATTCAAAATGTACAGATTACCATAAAATACACAAAGCTAAGGCTGCTGCTAACTCACTACTGTCTCCATGTCAATTTAGGGTTACTTGCTGTGCGAAAAAGGAGCACACACAGAGGTTTCACATAGGTGTGCATCCAGGAGAAGCCCCAGTCTCTGGGGGCCAGACTCACGAGCAGAGGGAAGAAAGGCCGAGGGTTCGGCACAGTTAAAAGTTACATGAGGCTGGACCCAACTGCTGACCAAGGTTTTGTTTTTGCTGCAGGAGAAGACAGAGTCACCTCCACCCGGAAAGGCGCCTAGCAGAGGCTGTTCTATCCTGTTGCATGTAGGAAAGGCAAGTCTTGCACATACCGTTACTTTCTCCTCATTTTTTCAGATGTACTTTTTCAGCTCCGTAGTTTTTTGCTGCTGCCTTATGCTATGTCGTGTCTGTCTTTCCTCATGGATAAGATTACTCTGTTTTTTTCACATTTAATTTGTGATATATGGAAATATGGAGATATGGAAAATGTGGAAGTGTCTATTGTGTTCATCCGCACCATCATATTTAATGTCATTGACTGAAGAAATAGTTTCCATTTCATAATCTAACATCTTCCTCAGAGAAAATTAATGGAATTTCTTGTCATTTCCTGTTACATTTAATGGCAAACTGCTGCAGACTTAAATAATACAACAAATTTTACATGTAAATACAATAATCCATAATTAATTAAGACTGGCTACATTTGAACAGAAAAGCGTGGGTGGATGGGAGGGAGAATCATAAGGGAACTATCATTTCTTTTGACATTAGATTAAATTCCCCTTACACTTCCTTTTCATATGTTATGACTTCAGATGGTCACCTCTCTTGTCTCACTACTAAAAATAAAAGGGAAATAAATTTGAAGCCATAAAACTGTTATCTTCTAGCTGAGATCACATAAAGGAGAATAAAGAATCAATGACACTCCATCACTAGAAAAGCAGTGATGGGACAACTATCCCTTTTCAAAAAAGAACTACTTCAAATTTTTTTTGTTCGATGACCTGAATTACAGTGTTGAGCAGTTACAGTTCAGACACACAGAGTTCAGAGATAATCCCAAAAAGGCCAAATGATAAATATTGTGTTCACAATGGTAAGCACTGAATTGTTGCCTTCAATCTGACTGAAAAACTGCCTGAAAGTCTAGACACTCCCTGAAAAACTCTCAAGACTTTTATGCTTGGTTCAGCTTCAATATTTCAAAGTCATCTAAAAATTCACTCAGTAGTGAAATTTAAAGAGTGTAGATTTAATTTAATTTCTAAAAGACAAAGATACATGTGGTTTTTTGCAAGTCAGTATAGTCTGTGAGGATGTTGCATACAAAGCTACAGTATTTCAGTCACGCAAGGTAGCGTGTGACAAAGACAGACAAAAGAAGGAGTTTTTGTTTAGTCCAGTATAAATATAAAAGCAAGCCTGATACCATGACAATCTCAAAAATCTAGAAGAACAAGGCAGTTTTTAAGCAGACTCTACTTAAATACAAGGGTAAACTATTGGTTGTATGTGCTACAGTTCTTATCTGGGCGTAGTTTTTCCAGCATGCCTTACATTCCTTCCAGGGAACTGCTGCCCCAGGCCCATCTCCACAGTCTTTAACCTTATTTTGAATTATTCCTCTGATATATTGTGACAATGAGATCTGCTGATTGATTCTTGCTTATAAAATTAGTATCTGGAAGTGGTTCAGAGCTTCCTCGAGATGACAGATCTCAGCTCTTTCTCTGCTGCCCTGCCCCTTTTATACATCTTGTTTGTAATGTTCATCGCTGTGGATGGCAGTCTGTGTATGAAACCCTGGGCCCTTCTTACCAGGGTGTCTTGCTGTTGCCATTTCTCATCACATGATTAAATCTACCTGGTAAGTCACTTAAACCACTTTCTTTTCCTAGTTAGTCATTAACTGTGTGTATCTCATTATGGCACAGAAAGTCTGATTTGAAACAGGGGGTGGTTTTTTTCTTGGTTTTTTGGGTTGCATAAGTCTGAACACCCTTGTCTGACTAGTATCACTGGGACCTGCAGTTTGTACATTGAAAAGCACAAGTAAAAAACATGCCCTATAAATCTCAGTTAGATGGTGAACATGTAGGGGTACATTGCCTTTACTAGCTCTTTGTATTTGTTCTGCATTTGTGAAAGGTGGATTATGCCACACTTCTTCATCCAGCATTCAGAAAACGAATCTGTATCCAGGACAGGGAGTACCACCACAGAAAGGCCATTAATTACTAGCAATTTTTCCTTCACACCAGGGTTGGAATCATCACTAGTAAATGGCCCAGCCACAAATTGAAAAACGAGGAGTTTAAAGTACTAATAGCTTTGTTGATTTTGTGACTTAATGAAGCAGGAGACCTATGAAAGCATAGTACAATTGTGCTTGATTATAATAATGAATAATATCATATATTATACACACAGGAGCACCAGTTCAGAGTTTCATGCAGATGGCCTGACTTTGGTGAACTTGAGTGTATCATGTTAATAATGTGATATACTTATAGGGGGTTGGTGCTGCATGTTCCTTCCTCTCTGTATGAGAAAAGGGAGACTCATGAACATAATGACGTTATATGAACCGTATTGCAGAGAACATGGGACCTTCTGGGGAAAAAGTGACAGAGGAGAGTGAACCTGCCTGTTTCTGGAAATCCTGGAGACCTCTGGGTAGAGAAACTGCACCAGAACTTCTCTGCAGCCCCATAACCCTCTCTTTTCCTAAAATGAGACAGAAACAACAGAAACTGAATTTTCTAGGACTTTTTTTTCTAAGGACTTACTTTCTCCCATGGAGATTTCTATGAAAGCATATGACGTGGCCCAGGGAGTGCCTTCTGTACTGTTTTCCAATACAGATGTTGACCTACATGGGCCTTCACTCACTGCTCATCCACACGTTTGCACAGAGCCTAGATGTAATAGTGCACAGAACTTGATACAGTTATCTGGGTGCTACCATCAAAAGGAATAAATAATGAAGAATAAATAAGGCATCTGAGTTTTCAAAAATCTTTCATCCCAGCTGGTATAAGATTCCCCTAACCTTCTGAGATTTCTATCCTGAGTATGCTCGTTATAGCTTTGAAGCATCTTTTAACCAAACCAGCTAGGAAATGACCCGAGATCCTGCTCTGTTCCTTTCCTGTGAATAAACTATAGATCCAGTTCTAAGACGTTTGGACAAAATATGCAGAAACTTGGGTAAGCTAATTATTTCAAGAAAAAAAAAAGTAGCTTTATTACCTCATTTCTTGGAAGAAAGAAGTCCTCTATCTGGTTTGGAAATTATTTAGCTTCTCCCACAAAATAGATGTAATTTCAAAACTGGTTTTGCATGGTTAAAAAGTTATTTTCCTTGTGCTGCCTTTCCTTGCCAAGTTTTATTTCTCATTGCTTAGCACTGATCATCAGCAGAAGTTTATGAGCATGTACAGCATTGTTGTTGATGATATTGGATATTATATCAACTTCTGGCCATAAGAAATGGGGCTCAGAATAGTTTTTGTTCATTTTCTTACAAAAGAAACTGTTCTATCCTTTCCATTTCCTTCCTGATGATTCTCAGAATGTCAAATATCATTTCCATTTTCTGGCTGAAATGTAGTTTTCAGAGAAAGAAACAAGCAGTATGAAATGAAATTGCCCCGTGTCACCCCCCTGGCCCCACTGTGGCCTCCTGACAACACCCTGTTGCTAGTCTAATGAGAAAACGCAAAACATCGATTGGCACTTGGTTCGCACAGTAACATCACTCTCTCAGGAGAAATATCGTGATATGGCCATCACAATAAACAGAATATGAACAAAAACAGCCTTGGAAGGAAACACTGCTCTGTTTTCTGTGTCCTGTGTGGGCAGACAAAGGACTTGGCAGGTTCCCTTCAGCTCTGGGAGGGCTCTGTGGGTAGCAGTTGTCACGCTCAGTGGCAGTCTGCAGCAGCAGGGATTTTGTGAGACACTGTAGCATGAGTTTCTCGCCTGAAATCCTAAGTGTCCTGCCCAGTTTTGTGCCCTTCAGGACTGTTTGGAGGGCTGAGACTCTGTCCTGCAGAGTTTGTCTTTTCATCTGATCACATTAAATTAAATTGGTGTTCCTCATATTTCTTTGCACAGAAACCCACAAAAGCCTAAGGTTGCAGCCTTCTTAACATTGGGAGCACAGAAACTTGCACCTGCAAGACTTTGGAAGCAACAAAACCAGCTATTCTGCCTCTGAAATCTGTGTCAATATACTGCATAAACAGGGTTTTCCAAAATCACCGTCCTGTTTAGCAAACACAGCAATAAACTCTTCAGTTGCAGTTTGCTTGCTAGGTTATTTGAAAAAGAGATAAATTAATTTAGGCCATTTTTCTGGCCTAGCAGAATTGACAAGATAAGCTGCTTCTCTAGGGTAACTACAACAGCACATTATGAAGATGTCTGAAAAATACAGATCTGACACAACCTCTCAAAGCTACAAAAAGCCAAACAAAGCCGTAGCTGAAACCTCACATCTCACAATCCTTTTTAGGTTGAGAAACTGAAGCAACCCAAAGCTGCGTGTAGCTGCGAAAGAAGATCCCAGCTGGCAAAGTGTTCAAAAAATCTGATGCTCCATCATCCTCTCTTGCCCATGGAGTTGACTAATTACCATTGCCCATGACAAGTTCACATGAAATAGTGTCCTTTGTCACTCCTCTAACATCAATTGATTTTATTGCCAAATGATACATTCTTCATCCAAAATGATACTTAATCTTCCTGCTTTGCAAGTATGGCAAACTGCATTTATACTCTTGTCTCTGTAGGATCTTTTCTCTTATTAGAAATAACGCAAAATGGTAATACAAATAAAGGTTGCAATATTTTAGTGTCTTGCCTCAGTCTCTGAATCAGGAACTACCATTGAACTGTCTGTGGCAGTATATCCTTCCACTCACATGACGTATAGGTGGATATTCTGCATTATATGGATTTAGTCGATATCCTGGGACAAGATGCCTATGCTGAGGAAGATATCTGGAGTCTAAAATCTTCAATCTGACCCTATTACAAATATTTCACCCTAAATAGTAACTTTCTTTTTAAAATGAACCCTTCTAGGCCTCCTGTAAAGCCAAGGTTCTCCTCATTAAAGTAGACGCAGATGCAATGACCAACACAAGGAAAACTACCCTCTTAAAATAGACTAGCCCATTATCTCACTTATCCAAGTGTATTACTCAGATTGCTCTCTGCAGACACCTACACCTCTCTGAAAAAAGATCAGAGATAGATATCCTATTTGCAGTTCATTGCACTTGTGTGTGCCCATGCCTCCACTGCTGCTCTCTGTGAGGCTTCCAGGTTACAGGAGAGATTGGCTACTGCTCTGTTTGGGTCAGTGGCCAGTGGAGCAGGGAGGTCTTTCTGATAGGTCCTTGGATATTACAATAATAATAATGATTAATAATTTTGTATCAATTAGTGATTCATCCTTTTCCCTGTTGTCTAAAGCTGTAGCCTGCATGAGATGAGACACGGCTGCCTGTGACCGTTCTGTCCTGCTCACCAGTGAGAGGTCACCAGCTTTCCTCTGATGAGCAGCTGCGTGATCTCTCCCCAGTGCCTTTCATGCAAAGCAGCCAGCTGCAATTAGTGTAATAGTTTAAATTACTATAACAATATAAACAATTTAATCAGCCTACTTAAATTAGACCCACAGTTTTGTTTAAAATGGATTACTAGATAGCACGCTGCTGTGGGAGCCTGTGCCTCCAGCAGCAGGGCACCAAGCGGAGACCAACATCTTCACCCAGCTAGCCTCTAGCTGAACAAATTGCTGTTCACAGCCTCACGCCTCTTCTGCACTTCTGCTTCCTGCTTCCTTGTGTTTTCCTCCTGCTTCAATTACCTGGCATCCTGATACTGAGCCCAAGAACAGGATTGAATATTTTTGTAGGTATTTCTGCACACAACCACCTTGTCTCTTGTGCTCCACCTGTGTCCACTGTAACAACCTCCATCTTCCCCTTCTGTGAGGAATAAATTTGGTTGGTTTGCAGTTTATATTTTTCACTGCTGTCTGACCTATTAGCATTTTCTTAAAAAATGCATTTCAAATACAAAAAACCCTTCCTTGTTCATGGGAAAGGGCTCAAATTAAATGACTGTCATGTGTTGAAAGTAAAACGAATTATTGTTCAGATCTGCACATCTCTTGAATAGCATAAAAAAGCAGTCATCGAAACAGACCTGACTCCAAAAGTCCAAATATAAGTGCTGGAACATTCACATCCCAATAAAATTGGAAGCAGTCCTCATTATGCAAGCAAACTTTAAAAAAGAGCAATTGTGTTAAAATAATAAGTCAACTGTCAGACGTGACTGAAGGAATGAGAAGTTTTCCTGAATGTTGTGTGCACATGGTGACTGATTCAGTATTCCTTTTTCAAACAGCTTTCACTACAATTTAGTAATGCATTTTTCCCTCTCAATGGCTAGATTAAAACCAGATAGTGATTGCACTTCTCTAAACAGAAACTCAGTTTCTAAGAGCAGTGTATAAAGAACAGTGGAAAATTCTCAATTATGAAGGGGAAGCTTCTTAAAAGAGGAAGAAATTCAAGCAATAGATATCAAGACAGAAAAAATTCTTGTTCAAACATTCTGCCTTAAGACATAAGCACGTCACTTATATGTGATATAGCAGCATCCTGAAGGCGTCCCACGGGCCAATACCTGAGCAGGCCTGTGTCTCCAGGATCGTGCATGGGGATGGACTGAGATCTAGCCTGGGAAACCACCTCCCAGGAAAAGGGAGAGCATATAAACAGACAAAACTCAGGAAGGTCACAGCCTCTCTTCCAGAGTATACTCCCCTTCCTCAGACTTTGTGCCCTGGAAACATCTGGTTTTCCATCTCTAGTGCAGGTTCAACATCGTCAGCTTAAAACAGCTCCAGTAGCAATGAGCAGCAGAACAAATGCAAAGCTTATCAGCTAATTGAACTGCGTAGTTACTACATGTGCCTGTCTAGGCACACCTTATAGCACACAAACATTCTCGTGAGCTTTCTGTACACATCCACTGAGAACCACAGCCTGCTTCTGCTTTGCCTCCATTTCCATGTATGACTGGCCCATCTGTATGCTTTTCTAAGACCCTGGCGCTGGTATTTAATATTGTTCTTGGCTGGCTAACTTGCAAAATATTTCACTTTGAAGACTAATGTTCTCTCCCACATTTAGCAAGTGTCAGTGCAATGTTTGTTTCACTTTGTTTCCTTGCACACAGCTGTGTTTTACAGTGACTTCAGGATTAATATTTGCCTGTCTTTGATGCACAGGCTACCTTGCTAGAAATAAAACCTCTGATTTTCTGCTCCTCAATATTTTATGCTAGTGATCCTACAAGATCTATAAACTATTTAGCTGTTACCTAACAGGGTTATACAGACAAAATAGTTTTTCCACTGTTTGCATTGATTTTTCTGCTAGTTCATTTGACCGTGCAAAGTAAAGGTTTAACAGCATGTGCTTGAAATGATATATTAAAAAGTATTGCCACAGTTACTTAGTTCTGTAGACATCATGACATAACTGTAGGCCTTCTCTGAGTTCAGAAATGTAATTCAGAGGAGAACAACAAAACTCTTTGTTTTGGAGCCTGTCAACAGAGAAAGGCTCCAACTGTCAAAACTGAAATAAACAGAGGAAAATGAATCATAAAAACCATTTTGGATTTCTGATTGCCTTTGGCCCAAAAGAATCTTTTGAATTGAAAGGAAATGGTTATTGTACTACTGCTCAATTAAAAACTATTAAGCTTTTGCACATTGCACTGAATATCAATATCATAAACCACTGAAAATTCCAATTACTCACTGTGGTATTCCAGATGAGTTAATAAAGGATAAATGGTGCACAAGCTATGAGTGACTCATCCCAAAGATTCTCTTTGAAACACACATCCAATAAAACCTATTGGGAAATGCAGCATTTTGTCATAATAGATCCCTTCCAACTGTAGGAAATCAGAGACTGTTGTTGGTTGACAGATAAACAGTTCTCATGATATTACTGGTCATCTATGCTCCTCTGTTCTAGCGCACCAAGCATACTCAAAACTAAAAGTGATTTAATCAGAATGCAAAATGTTATAAGTTTTGCACAGGTGAATGAAGGCTGATAAACATTACCAAAAAAGAACGTATTAGTAGTACAGCATTAAAATGTGTTGATATAAGGTTGAAACAATAAATTGAAGCTATGTGAATGGATTATCTGAATATATCTCTGGTTGTCTTGGTGGAAAAAGAAAAAATGAGGTACATTACCAGATGTCTAAAAAGTCCCATTTGTTTTTGTTACAGTAGAGTTAAATATAATTATATTAGTCATTTTGCTGCCCTTTTTCAGATACCCTAATACAAATATCAGGATAAAGGCACTATTAAATTCATTGATTTCTATATACTCGAGGCCTATGAATAATTATAATCCTAATGGACTAGAAAACTATACTTAAATACTGTGAACAAAATCTTTTCCTTTCATCAAAAAAACAAATGAAAAGGGTATGTATAGTGAACCCTGTAACGACTAAGAAACATTATTTCTACTCCATCCTGCAGCTTTTCCACAACCAAGGCTGACACCTTACGCAGGGCTCTTTAGTGACTGTTTAGCTAGTAACCCTCCTTCCATCTTCTCCAGTGCTTCTTGTGCACTATGTTCAGTAAAGCCTCCTCTAGTGTTTGGGGATGGGAGGGAGATGCCTACATGTTTTAACAAAGCCTGTTGCATTTATTCGGTGTAGAAGAGGAAGTGTTTTCAGAGTTCAGCTATGGGTCCACTATTTGGGGCTGTCAGAAGAAGCCCTCATTTAGAAATTCTGAAAAGATACCTAGTAAGCAGAGTGATCACTGACAGCCAAAGTGCTGGCAGGGATTAAAACAAGGCAATAGGGAGATAACACCTGAGTGAACAGGTTGAGGTATGCTTTCAGGTGAAGGTTTCTAAAAGCATCAAGGAAGTAGGAGAAGTTCCTTTTCCAAGCCATCTCTCCTGCCTTTAACAATGATTTACAGTGAGAAATTGAAAGCAGAGCAGAGATCTCACCTCCCTAACACCAGATAATATTTGTTGTTCTGAGATGCTACAGCAGAAAAGGGTAAAGCTTCATGAGGAGCTCATGAAATGTCACCAACACAGCAACACAAAGACTCTTCCTTCATTATTACTTGTGCTGGCTGCACCTCTGTTCAAATTGGAAACCTTGGCCCCATCCTGGGTGTTGAGTCTTAAGTACAACTGTAATACTGCAAAATGTCGGATCCAGGGAAATGACACATCAAACTGGTATAGCAGCTACCCTGCACATCTGTCTACTGCCAGATGTGGCTTTCCTGCTTCCTCGGCCACCTGCTCACTCTGTTCATGTTGCCTATCTGGTACCATTCATCTGGTCCCTGCTAGACATAGATCTTTCCTGCCATCCCCTGGCTACTGAGTGCTTGATTTTGACCTCTTGACCAGCCTCTTTTGACTAGCCAACCTACAGCTTGCCCAGGATTACCCTTTATATTTTTGGAACTCCTTCCAAATATATCATTATTGTTCAAAATTCTCTGGAGAAAAGTTTTAATTGGGTTACTTACTGAAGAAACTTTCCATCAGAAAAAGAGGCAAATGCATTACAATCTATGACTTCTGGAAACAGTGAGTTTATTGCATAGAAGACATTTCCCTGATGTTTTCAGTACTAAGGAAAGACTTATTGTGCCAGAAAGCTTGTCTTTTTTTTTTCCTAATGGTATATAATACAGGATACTCTCTCTCCACAAAACCCTATTTTGCTTATACCTTATGTGACTACACTATGGCAACACTATTTCCGAGAAAGGTGACAGCTTTCTTGGAAGAAAGTGCTGGGATCACTCTGGAGATGTAAAACTTCAGCACCCTGAAGAGGATGCTTCTAGACATGGTAATTTACACTCCTTCTTAAGCTCAGGGTGCAATATGTTCTTAAAGAATAAATCTGTATTTTCAAGGCTCATGCACTATAAAACACTGAGCTTCAGAATCATAGCAATATAAAACTACACATAAAGAAGCAGCTGTGAGTTGCAAACTCCAAAGACGACTCCATAAAGATCTTTAAAACAATTTTTCACCTCACTCATTTTTATCAGCTGACCCTATATGTATGTATTTTATATGGTATTACATATATCTAGAGAAAACCTATATGGCAGGCTAACAGAGCATGCATAGCAGGTCTCAACAGAAAAAACTAAAATAACCAGAATAAATCAGGCCAGTCTGATCTTCCACACTTTTATTGTATGCTTGCTTTACATCCCCCGGCTATATGCCTTTATAACTCTGACTAGACATCACATTTAAAATTCTGAGTGAACATCCCTGAATTCCAATGAATGATTAATAGCAAAAATGTTGCCTATGGAAGGGATCGATTATTATTTTCATGGGGAATTTAAAAGCCAGACAAACATCCAGGAACCACAAAGCAGAAACATGAAGAGCATGTTTGTGACTAGTTTCTCTTTAATTCATTTCAAGAGCTCTTTCTATGAGTTTTTCTGGAAAACAAGAAAGGGAGTATTAGTACATCACCGGAAGATGTGTTAGACAAAAAGTTTAAGTAAGTCTTGCAAATATAGCAAATAGTGTGATGTGCAAATATAATTTATTGATTTTTTAACTTTGTTCTACAATTGCAGATGTACTTTCTCTCATAAGAATCCACCACATTAAATATAATGCACGGCAGTATCAGTTGTAGCTTAAAAAAGAAGGATGCTGGAAGTGGTCAAGTGGAAAGTGAATCCTCCTTATATCTGCAAAGCAGGTACCACAGGCTCAACAGCTCTCAGATATATCCTGTTCCTGCTGGACTTACAGTGCATCACCTATTTGCTTTAGTGGACCTTCAGGTAAAAACAGCCAAGAGCACAACAAACAGGGCAAATCTCCACACCAATAATGGCTTTTAAGGATGAACTAGAATAATATCCTAGCCTCTTACAGCAAGACGACTCCCAACCAGAAATCACATCTCATTAATGGATGGATACAGTTATCAAATATTTCATAGTAAAAGCAGTTTATGAGAAATTAAGACACAGGCAGGCTTTTCTGAATAATCTGTCCTTATTCTAGAAGAATGAAGCACTTAAATCCCATTTAATTTTTAAAAAGTGTTTAGCACCTTACTCCTTTCCTCTCTCTAGGGTGTGGAATACCATTAAACTGGCATCCATAACCTTTAGTAAATTAGGGAAACAACACTATGTGAGTTAAAAGCATTAAGCATCTCATCCTATACTCTATGTGCCAATCTGCTGCTGACAACTACAACATAAGCAAAAGGAGGACCTGTCACATTAAAATATTGGCCCCAAGTATCCTGGAACAATATCTGCCTCTGCTACTCGTGGAGAATGGATTGCCCCTCTGTGCAACAGACAGCTATGTTGGTAAGATCCACAATTTCATATTTCTGCCTGGCAGTTCTTCCTAACTCCCATTCACCTTGCTCCAGTTTCACCAGTTTCCACTTAAATGTTCACCTCTGCCCAGCAAAGAACAAACATACTCCAGGGCATCTGTGTGCTGGATGCTGGGGTAGCAATGAAGAGAGAGCGACTGCCATTAGCTGCTGCTCTAGCACCAGAAATGCCCCCCGTGCGTTGTTTCCTTCTGCTTACAGCTGGGGTGTGTAGTCTTGATGACATTCTAGTTTTGGTTGTTCAGACAGTTGTAACGTTAACTTACACTGCTTTTTTGAGGAATGAAGAGAATGAATATAAAGGATCTCCCCCCGTGTTCAGCTTTTCTGGATAACAAGTTAGTATCAAGCGCTTTTTTTCTCAGTTTCTAAGAGAATTTTTTACTAACTTTGTGACAGATTAGCAATTAAAATATCATTGTTTCCACCGTCAGGAAACTCTATCATATTACCCAAGACATTGCTTCTCCAGCATGTTACAATCTCTTGGAAGAACCTCTGATCAGTGGTTTATGGAAACAGATTAAGACCTTACTTGAGTTCACTTTTAAGTTTCTGTGCAGACATTGGATATCTTGATTAACCTTGGGAGAAACAGGGTTTAAAAATGGCCTGGCTGCCACTAGTCTAACATTAGCGTCACAAAAAATGAATGACAGGGAAAACAGAATACAAATAAAGTCACTCTCACCTCCTACGGTGCTCATTGTGTTCTCAGTGAGCAGCACGTTTGTCCCTGCAACGCACAACTGTTAAAAAGCACCACATGCATGTGAATTGAGAGATCAAAAAGTGCCTCTCTGTACCAAGAACTGAATGCAAACTGGAAAGGAGGTTGCTCCATTAGGTAGGTGACAAAGGTGTCACAGCCTCTGTAGTCATCTAAGACTGAAAGATATAAATACACCCTCTCAATAGCGGGTACAAATCCCTATTGACTCAGAAGCAGCAGGAAAACAAGACAAGGGAAACTGCCAAAAATAGCAACCAAAAGTCACAAGAGACACAAATTCCAGTCTCTTAACAGCTACGTCTCATCTTATTTCTCTGATTTTTATTACTTTAGGTAATACGAAGTAATGCTTATATTCTGCTGCACAACTTTTAGTGTACTTTCAAATTTCAGATAGTTAAGTGAACCTCAACCCCTGTATGAGGGATGACTCTAACCTTGGAAGGAAAAAAATAGAGAAAAAGTTAAACAACTTGGACCGCACTATGTTTCTCGCGTCAAATGAAAGTGTTAAGAAAATGCATTAAAGCTTGGTCTTTCTTATACCTATGTGCTATATCCTCATTTTTCCATTCCAGAAGAATATCTTATATTCAACACCCAAGAAAAACATTGAAACAACCTCAAAGCAAAAGAGTAGTATTGCAGCACACATAAGAAGAAACTGATAGTCAACACCATGTAATAGCGCTAGTGAAGGTTACAGTTCTGCTTTTTCTCAACTTACATCAATATGCTGGAATAAGAAGATGAGGAAATTATAAAGTAAAATATATCTATACATCTGGATAGGAATCTACTCAGATTTCTGCCATATACACCACCTTTTAAAAAAATGACATCTGCTTCCGTATTTTAAGAGAAGCTACCATTCTGAAAAGACGTATACAGGACTTCCATGGAGATTATGCTTCCTCAGTTGGTGTTAGTTTTGTACATTAATGTAAAAAAAGGCTTTCAAACTGAAACTATCTCCATTTAGAGAAGAAAAAGATTGCCAGGTGAGCAAACCAAGCCACATACAAAGTATTTCCATATGCAGACACAGCTACAGCATGCATTTTGTCACAGGATTATTTTATTAGCAAAGAAGGAAAAGTAAAACAGGTGTTCTGCACTGGTCTCCTGCAAATATAATACCCCTATCAACTGTAAAGCTTTCTGAATTGCCTGCAATACAATTTGGTCAGCTGTTTCCAGGCTTTTGGCAAACCTCTCTCAGTCCCAGGAGACAGCTCCAGTGGAGTACATGCTTCAGCACTTCAGCAACAGGATGGATTAGTACCAACACTTCCTCATGAATGCCCAGTTTTTGCACGCCCTCCTTGATTTAACATTCCCACAATGGGCTTGATCATACGTACTCCAGAAGACTACATATTAAACATCATTTTATTTGCTTGCTTCTGCCTAAAGGAAATGAAGAAGTAAGCTTCTCAAGGCACATCTTTCCATAAGAAATTTTTCAAACCTGGATGCAACTTTGAGACATGTAATAGTTGTTGAATTGACGACTCTTATCCTCCAAAAACAATGAAGTTGCACAGCGATAGTGAAAACTAGGCCAACTATTCAACTGCATGAATAGAGACCTGGATTTCACATCTGAGATACTCCCATTTAAAAGCATCTACTCACAATCTGAGTAGGTGCTTAGCAGGAACTCCATAGAAGTCAGGCGGAGTCCCCAAAGCATTAAACTGTGCAGTGTTTTGAAAGTCAGGGCATTTCTTCAAACAGGTCATGTGATGTAAAACCCAAGCACCCAGGAAAACTCTGCACAATGGTATTACAAATGCAGAAAAAAAAAAATATTTGTGTTCCAACAGTCTTTTGAGTCAGAAGTGAATTCATTCACCAGATTTCTGAAATATATGCAGATGAGCTAACAGTAGCAGGCATTCACACCCAGAGTTTATAGTCGACATAAAATACCAGAAAAACATCTTAAAATTTGCATCTTTATTTCCTTAGGAATTTGCAGCTATTAAAATACATAGTTCAGCCTAAGTGCAAGCCACAGATGATGATGGGAAACTTTGCATTCCCTTGGACCTGTACTGTTTCACTGGTTACATATGAACTAAATGCCATTCACAGTACATGTGATAAACTATATTATCAGGATCAGCATTAAAACAACAACTAAACTGGTCTTTCCTCACTCTTGGAGAATCTCATGCAGAATCATTTCAACAAAAAGTTATTCCAATTTAGAAAGCACAGGAGAGCTCCTCTAATAGAGAAAGCACAAGCATTAGTCAGGACTAGATTCACTGAAATCTTCCATTTACTCTAAGCACTGAATAAATGGGAAGCCTAATCTGTGCAAGGAGCAAACTGGAGGGTAAGCAAGAGACTAGACACAGCTGTTTCCAGTTTGAACTACTATTAGTGGAAACGTTTCGTTGTGTAATTGTTCTTCTGCCCTATATTGGGAAAGCCAACCGTATCCTGGGCTGCATCCAAAGAAGCGTGGCCAGCAGGTCGAGGGAGGTGATTCTGCCCCTCTACTCTGCTCTGGTGAGACCTCACCTGGAGTACTGCGTCCAGCTCTGGGGCCCTCAACACAAGAAGCACATGGAACTGTTGGAGCGGGTCCAGAGGAGGGCCACAAAAATGATCCGAGGGCTGGAGCACCTCTCCTATGAGGACAGGCTGAGAGAGTTGGGGTTGTTCAGCCTGGAGAAGAGAAGGCTGCAGGGAGACCTTATTGTGGCCTTTCAGTACTTGAAGGGGGCCTATAGGAAAGATGGGGACAATCTTTTTAGCAAGGCCTGTTGTGACAGGACAAGGGGTAATGGCTTTAAACTAAAGGAGGGTAGATTTAAACTAGATATTAGGAAGAAATTTTTTACAGCGAGGGTGGTGAAGTGCTGGAATGGGTTGCCCAGAGAGGTAGTGGAGGCCCCATCCCTAGAAACATTCAAGGCCAGGTTGGATGGGGCTCTGAGCAACCTGATCTAGTTAAAGGTGTCCCTGCTCACTGCAGGGGGGTTGGACCAGATGACCTCTAAAGGTCCCCTCCAACCCAAAGCATTCTATGATCCCATGATTCTATAAATCAAGCACAATTTAATCAGTTGCAGTGTAAAATGGGATATTAGGAACATTGGTTAACTTGAAATCACAGAACCATAGCGCAATATAGGTTGGAATTCTCCTGGACTGACCCACTGCTCAAAGTCAGGCCAATATAGAGCAGGTTATAGCAACTTAAAGCATCTTTGAGCAACCTTTATTTTAATTCGTTTAATAGAAGCAACTGAAAAAATTGGAGGGGGGACAAGTGAGTCTGAAAGCAAGGGAGCTCTTTAATGTGCTCGTCAGAATACTCACAATGGCTATCTACATTATACTAAGTAATTATAATTGGCAACAGAAGATGATTTTTCAGTGGGCATCATTCTTAGATACTACTAAATCAAGATGACAAAAAAAGAAAGATATTAATAGCTAGTAAAAATGAAGTTAAAGCTTTAAGCAAAACAATAAATGTCATTATTAGTTCTCAGATGGAGCTGGTGATACTGTGATATTAGCCCCTTTCATTTGAACCAAATGTTGTCCTGTACTTCACTATGAAGTACGTTAAATCAGGCAGACAGTCATGGATCATGCACAGAAAAGACAAAAACCATTTCTGAACACAGCCATATTTGTACCACTTTCACAAAGGGTCCCAAGAGCCTCATTCAGAAATCTGAAGACAGAATTCAACCATCAACTTTTAAAACCAATTTTCATTAACTTGTTTATATTTAACCTCAGAATTTGAGAGAAGTTTAATCTCGTTCATACTCTTTACAAAACCCCTAGGGAAATCTATCTTCTAGAAATGATCCTCAATTAAAGGAGCAGAACAAAACTGCATGAATGAAATGCAAGAAAATAAAAAATTGTCAACGTTTCAAGAAGGAATTACAGTTTTCTATGCCATTATCCATTTGTTTGATGGCTTTATTCTTAGATCTGTATCCCTCGCACACAGCTTTCAGGAATACTGCACAGCTCCTTGCAACCTTGGGCCACTCACACTGTGGTTTTGGTTACTGTATATCTGGCTAGAGCTGGCATAGGTGAAGAATGGAGAAAGAGACCTTTTGAGCCCATAAGAAGTTACAGATATTAACAATAATGATAATTGCCTGAAAAATCTCAAAAAGCTCAGAGATTTAGATGCAATAAGAACCCAGCATGGAGGTAATGATGCAAAAAATATCCAGCTACCATCACTATTATGTTTTAGAATCATCTTTGTTCATTATTCTTCATTTAAACATCTAATGTAATAAACAAGACCTCATTCCTATCCTCCATAGATTACAAATCATTTTAAAAAGGGATGTTTTTTGTTAATTGTCTGCACAGTGATGTTCAGGCCAAATAAATGATTATTCTGTAAGATGCTGTTAAAAGGGCACTATTACAAATACTCTTATTTTGTGTGGTCCTTCGGGCAGTAAGCAAAATTGCATTCTGCCAAAGCAAAATTGTTTACTGCTGCTTCTTTCAAGTAAATGCACAAATCTAGTTTCTACCTTGGGGTATAGCTATGTGGAGAATTTGCCACACTGATGGCTACTGGTCCAAGTGAGATTATGAAGGGCAAAATTTATCACTGACTATTGAAAATATTACAGATTTTTGCAAGCTCATCTGCAACACAACTAAATCTGAGCAAAATTTGGCCCAAAGTCAGCTCACAAATTTCATAAGTATTTTCTTCTTGCATTAGAAATTAATCTAATTTTCAGGAGCACCTTATAAACTCTGTGTTAGCTGAAGTACAGAAAACCACAGGCAAGAGATGTAAACAGCCTGGGAATGCAGGATGCTTCTCATTCTCAGGCCTTCCTGTCATCAGCTGTCACACAAGGAATGCATCGAAGCTAGTGCCAGCAGGTCTGCTGTCATTGTAACAAGAAATCTTCTAGCTTTTAGGACAGCCTAACAGCCCTCCTCTATTATCTGTGACCTAAATATTATTATTTACTTGCAGCAAACATTGAAAACTTTGATCTGTTAAATCTTTAAAACCCATCAAACCAAAACCCAAAGCTCAGTTAAATTCAGGAAGTAACCTGCTTTTTTTGGAAATATACACACACACACACATATGTGTACACACACATGCTGTGCCTCTGATTTCTACTCAGAAATTAAAGCAGCCCCTTCAAGAGATTCCTACCAATCTGTTCTCGGAGATTATGTCAACTCATTGTAGTTTTAAACAGAAATTAAATTTAAAGTTACTTCCTACTCAGCAACAAATACTTTAATACTGTTTTATAAATAAGACCTCTTCTAAGAGAGGAAGGAATTTTAAAATAAGGTACGGTGAATACCCCACCTCCATAAGAGGTTTAAAAGATTTAAGGTCCCATATTCTCCTCTGAGTATTTTATTTACAAAAGTTAATGCATTGCACTCATATCCTTACAAAAGTAGGCAATATGATTATCAAAAAAGCTATCGTTTTCTCATATCAACTATCAATCTTATTTCTTCTCCCTAACTTGTAACCTGCTGAAGTTATGCCATTGCCATTCTGCTCTGATCTGCCGTAAGGTGGAGCCCCAATAACATGGTCCCAAACTGCTTCACAATCTGAGTTTAATTTTGCCACATCAGCAGATCTGAAGGCATTTTTGTCCATCAAGCAGAGAAAGCAAAACTGTCCGTGGGTGGATTTGAGAAAATCCGTATATATTAACATGATTCCAGAAATGTCACATCTGAGCTGGGAGACAACTAAATTAGACACAAAATGACAAATAAAAAAGGATCAAACACAGATCTAAAATTAGCAGTGACTTCTGGGGAAAAAAAAATCATATTTGTTAAGAGAAAACAAAAGTGTGTCATACATCCCACAACAGCTGAACAAACCACCGGGGTGAAAAGTAAGAAGGGTTAAGGAAATGATAACTGAGAAATAGAAACTAAGCTTGTACACTTATTGCAAACAAGCAGTAGCTAAAGAGTTACTTTTGGAAAATTGTTTTCAAACTTCTCACTCTTTCTCTTCCTGAGGAAGAAAAGTGCAAATGAAATACACAGGAAATCTATCAAGAATCTCTACCTTTTGTACTAGATGGAAAGTTACGTATATTGGGAATGGAGAAGGTGGTTTCCCTTCTTATCTCCACTTCTGACCCTTTTTTATATCTTTCATGTCACCAAAGCTTTTATCTCACAACGGCCTTCATTAACAGCCCACTGAAAACAATGGGATTCCACTTAAAGTCTATGCCTCTGTCTTGATTATCAGAATGTGACTTTCCAAGGGGCAGCTAAAATGATGCCAACAGTGAATAAACAGCTGACCAAATTTCATCTTGCCATGGGAATTGGTTCCATTCAAAGTGGGCTTAGGATCACAGACTAAGGCAGCAGCTAAGCATAGAAAATAGGCTTATGCCATAGATTTTCTATTTGTTTTACATGTATGGGCACATTTCTTTGAAAAGCTTAGAATTTCCACATTTGCATTCCACATGCATTTTCCACATTTGCATGAATTACATGTTTTCTGTCAGTATGGAGAGGGTACACATAGCCCTATCTACCCCAGCTCCATTCTCCCTCTGGAACTCTAAACCATCTTCTGCTTCCAAAGGCAACCACTCACTCTCATGAAACTTGGGTTTAGCCAAAGAATATTACAATCCACTTCAGTTTTTCCCAT
Organism: Fregata magnificens; assembly: GCA_013389945.1. Classification (NCBI taxonomy): domain Eukaryota; kingdom Metazoa; phylum Chordata; class Aves; order Suliformes; family Fregatidae; genus Fregata; species Fregata magnificens. The sequence continues at coordinate 109,252 of WAAD01021892.1, read as the reverse complement.
ACAAACAAGAATGATACACCCTTTATGGTTCTTTCACTCAGTGGCAAAGGATGTGAGCTCAGCCTGACACAAAAATCAAGGCTCTTCAGTATTTTATCATGAGACACTTCTATAGGAAAAAAGATGGTAGGGATATGTTTTTAGGAAAGAAGCAAATACGGTTTACAAGTTTGGGCTATCACAGACAGGAGAGAGGGAAGGGAACAAAGGAAAAGTGAGTGTTGGCAAAATGAAGAAGACAAAGAGGAACATGAAAAGAGAGAAGGGCTGAGCAGTGGATTGGGGTAAGGTGATGAGATTTACCAGTAGTAGTAAGGGGACAGATTTCCAGATAAGATGAATGAATTGGGCTGGTTTGTAAGAAAGACTGATTTTTTCCTATGCTTACACAGCTGCCACTGCAGCCATAGATCTGTAACTGGTGCACAATTCCACTGAAGAATGCCTACAACATCCATTTTCTGATTTGGGTTATATTGAACCCTGCGGACCCTCGGAGGAGGAAAGAAATATTAGGGACAAGTAAACGTAGAACAGCAGAAGAGCATGCTACCTCTTAAAAAACACTCGCTACCAGCTGACGTGCACCAAATTGTTTTTCTTGGATAAAACCTCCTAATGCCTAACTGATTCTTTGTTCCTACAGGAAACCCACTGGGACACCTGCAGACAAACAGGCTCTCGTCCCAGCTCTGAGGAATTTACCTAGAAGCAGTCTATGTGTTTTAAGACACCAAAATGTACAGTGGTGGTCCTCTCCTTAAGCATTTGGAAAGCTTTCTGCAGTGAGACGCTTCCTGCACTAACATTTAACTACCTTTAAATTTAACAGGATTGTTATTTTTAGTTAAAATTTGTAAAATCCTGTGACATATTTCTGCAGTAACTTAATCTTTCATTAGTCGTGGAGATGAAAGCATTCAATTAGCTGTTTTGACACTTTCGACTGCACTAAATAAAATTTTCAAGTATTTCCCAATGATAATGCCTCCTATCTAACAGATTTTCTAGAAAGATTGTACATAATGAAGGGGAATGTGGCCATGATCAGTTATATGGACAGTCCACCAAATGAAAGGGAAATGCCAGAGGAAGAGCCTCTATAGAAAATGAATAGCTGCTCATTAATTCATGGTGAGAGTGCTCCAGAGTCTCAGTTCTGTGGAAATCTTTTCTAACATGAAAAACACCCACCATAGCCAGTGGGGAGACAGCCCTCAGAAATACACCTGAGTATCTATAGCACATTATAAAATAGAGTTTGAATACAAATAGAAGACAAACAGCTTCCTCCCTTAGAGAAAACTATCATATGACACACAGCAGCCCCTCCTTCCATACTGGCCAGACCCATAGTTCAGATAAATCTAGTATCCTTCTTTCAGTAGCAGCATGTATGAACTGGGCCAAAGAAAGTACATAAAACCCTAAAGAAACTCCTTATGGGACAATCTTGGAAGCTGCTTCATGACTACATAAGCTAGAGGCTTCAAATACCCCAAGGCTAGCGGAGCTAAGGCAGTCCATGGTGAATACATGAAACCATACAGTCATGGAAGGACGGTGTTTGCCGTCAGGCAAGAGGTGTTCTTAACCAGGTCGCTGTGGCTTTAAAGACAGAGAAGAGACCTATTCAACCAAAGCCCTTCATGCAGTTCAGCTGCTATTCTAGGATCAGAGGAGCTTTTCCAGAGCTTGATTTAATCAATTTTAGTATAATTAAAACTTTCCATCACTGAGACTAGCTGGTAGTATCTCTTGTCGAATGAGTCACCAAGATTAGCCTGGATTGTTTGCTGATACGGGGAACAGTGTATTTGACTGCTCCCATTCATGCACCATCATGTTGGGATGCATTATAGACTGTGCTGACACAAGCTTCATTGCACACAAAATAAGAAAGGTTTTAAATGTTAGGCACAGGAACACAAGGGATAATGTGTTCACTGGGAGACAAACTGCCAGTGTCTTTAATAGGAAAATTCCCAAGAGAGGAACTATCTTTTTCTGTTTTGTGTAGAGATTCTAGCTCAGAGATACTGATTCCTGTTTTAGTATTTTCCTTAAAATTATNGCTTTTCCTTTTGATGTCCACATTTCCTAAGATTCTTTGCACCAAAAGCTATATCAGCAGAGCTTAAACTGAAGAGATTTTTGGTTGAAAGAATGAAAAGATTTGAACTTAAAAGATGAAACAAGTTCATTCTTCAAGGATCTAACTCTGCTGCTCAGGCTGATGTTCTGAAGTCAACAGGACTCAAGGTAGGAATAGGTATTTTCTTGCAGGATACACTTGTCTAGCCATTGCTAATTTATTTCGTGGAAAGATTTTTGCAGTAAGAGGCAGAGGGCTTCTTTTTGTAAGAACCATAGTGA